>BOPN01001259.1:160000-170000 GCA_017312705.2 Penaeus japonicus
TGGGGAAGGGAGGAAGAAAGGTTGTGGGGAAGAGGAAAGGATGAATAGAAGATACCCTAATGGTGGTGAGGAAGGGGAGGAAGAAGGGAGAACGTTAGGAAGCGGAGGAAGAGGGGAGGGGTGAGGAAGAAGGAAGGGCGGGGAAGAAGTGGGGAAGAAGGAGAGGAGGAGAATGGTAGTTAGAAGAAGGTGAGGGGGGAGTACCGTGGAGGAAGTGAGGAGGATGGTGGAGAGGAGGAGGAGAAGAACAGGGAGACGGAGTGTGGGAGTGGCGGGGAGGAGGGGAATGGGAGAGAGAGAGGAGGAAGACGGGGAGGGTCAGCAGGAAGCAGGAAATTTTACAAGCAAGTATCAAGCTGTCAGACAGATTTTCCTTCATCGCCAAATACATATTTTTTCGATTTCCTATTGTTAAGAGTTTAGATTTTGTCAGTGTTAATCCCCTTTTCCGATCATTTTGCAATATAGCCAACGCACATGCATTAATCATGCATGAGGTCGCATTCACAGAGTTACAAAACAGTATGTGTCGTGATTGCCATTCTGTTATTACAACAATGTTATTTCTGGTGTTTTCGGCAGATAACGCTGCAACACCAATGAAACCATTGCACAAAAAGTCTAACTGAAAAATCGCTATAATCATTGCGCACAGGCTCGCTCGCGTGGAAAAGGTAACTTTCGTATCGAGGGCGTCGCACAGGTGTCAGGCAGCGCTGGGCGCACCTGTTCACGTCCTCCCCCGCTCCAGAGGCCGATCCTTCTGTGACAGGTAGGTCTCCTCGTGAACACACTAACGGGGGACAAAAATGGAGCGGAACACGACACTTCTCCCCCTTCCCCTTCCCCTCCACCCCCCCCCCCCCCCCCTCTCTCTCTCTCTCTCTCTCTCTCTCTCTCTCTCTCTCTCTCTCTCTCTCTCTCTCTCTCTCTCTCTCTCTCTCTCTCTCTCATCTTTCCGCTTACATATACCTTTATCCTGACTCTCACCCCACCTACACCCACACCCCCACCACTCTAAACCTTGCGCCCAACAATGCAGAGGTGCCCCTCAGCCCTGCCCTCGTGACCAGCCCTTTCCACCCTTATGCATTCGACGGGAAACAAAGCAAAGAAACCCATCAGGCGACGACCCTTCCACTCGACCCCGCCTGGTGTGTTTCGGAGAGTCTTGGCGCCAAATTAAGAAATAAATGAACGTATGGCGAAGTCAACGCAAACGGAAAACCTACAAGAACACGGAAGAAGGAAGACGGAGAGAGAAGAAAAAATGGAAGACAAATAAAAATAAAAGAAGAGGCCAAAGAGCGAGCGAGACAACATCTGCCAAGTCACCATCGGCAGAGGCTACAATATTCATAATAATGTTGTTGACGACGATAATAACTATAACTATAACAACAACGCAAAATAAGGCCATTCGAATACCAACGAGAATAATAATCGAATGCGAAAATGCCCGAAAACTGGAAATCGACAAGGAGAAAGTCAAACTCAACAAAACAACAGAAGAAAAAAAAAACAGATAGAAAGAAATAGGGAAGAGGTAGAGAAAAATATAATCAACGAAAAATGAAAAACGAAGAAATTCAAATAAAACCAAACAAAAGGCAGATGGAATGGTAATGCTAGCCTTGCCCTTGAACCTTGTATAACACTCCCCCCCCCATCCCCCCACCCCCTCCTCCTCTTGCCCTCCACTCCTCTTGGATTCCGACACGTGTTAAGCCATGTGTGTCTGTATGCTTGCGTTCTCGAGTGTATACGTGTGTGTCTGTGTACGTGCGCGTGTGACTAAAGTCACTGGTCAATGGCAACTGACAAATAAAAATATGACGTGGCAAAACGATATTATAAAACCTTCGTAGATCTCAAGCAACCGGCAAACTGCTGAGTTCACGGACCCAGCTGATCCCGCTGTGCTTGTGTGTGTGTGTGTGTGTGTGTGTGTGTGTGTGTGTGTGTGTGTGTGTGTGTGTGTGTGTGTGTGTGTGTGTGTGTGTGTGTGTGTGTGTGTGTGTATGCGTGTGTGTGTGTGTGTGCGTGTGTGTGTGTGTGTGTGTGTGTGCGTGTGTGGTGTGTGTGTGTGTGTGTGTGTGTGTGTGTGTGTGTGTGTGTGTGTGTGTGTGTGTGTGTGTGTGTGTGTGTGTGTGTGTGTGTGTGTGTGTGTGTGTGTGTGTGTGTGTGTGTGTGTGTGTGTGTGTGTGTGTGTGTGTGTGTGTGTGTGTGTGTGTGTGTGTGTGTGTGTATGAATGTAAGTTGAAATAGTTTAGAGTGTGCGTCTGCCTGCATGTGTATATGGCTACGTCTATGGATTGAGTGAGTTTGTATGAGTGTGTGCGTAGACTTCGTCCTGTCACGTTTCATGGTCACCCCTCCGCGTCCACCTGGCACTGTCACTACTGCTACTCACCGCCCCCCCCCTCACTCAACCCTTCCCTTAGAGCCACATTCTCCCCCTCCCTCCCCTCCCCTCCCTCTCCCCTTCTTTGATTCACATCCCTCCCCACACACACCCTTCTCACCTCTTTTAGTCCTGTACTGGTTCCAAACGCCCTTTTCTCGACCCTCTTACAAGGTCTCTCCCAACAACAGGAATTTTATCAGAAACACGCATCACTCACTCACTCACTCACTCGCTCACTCTCTCTCTCTCTCTCTCTCTCTCTCTCTCTCTCTCTCTCTCTCTCTCTCTCTCTCTCTCTCTCTCTCTCTCTCTCTCTCTCTCTCTCTCTCTCTCTCTCTCTCTCTCTCTCTCTCTCTCTCTCTCTCTCTCTCTCTCTCTCTCTCTCTCTCTCCCACACACACACATATATATTATAGACAACAACAACACAATTAGAGTAAACAGAGAGGGCAGACGTGGGAGGGGGAGGAAGGGGAAGAGAGGGAGAAGGGGGAGAGGCCAATGTCTCGTTTAACCTTGACAATGAACCACATAGTAACCCCCTTCAACCCCAACCCCTTTCCCTCCCCTTGATTATCTCTCTCCCTTCCCCCCTCACCCCTCTTCCTCCTCCCCCGTCCTATCCCAGCCGTTCACCTCGTTACAACACCTGTTATGACAAGGTCTCCTCGTCTTTCTTCTCGCCCTATCCCTACCCCTATCCCTCCCTTACCTTCCCTTCCCTTCCCTTCTTTTCCCTTCCCTTCCCTTTTATGCTAGTTCGAAGATTACATTTTTTTCTCTATGACTATGCAACTGACATATTCTTACATGTAATTCTAATTACCTTCCGGTGTATTCATATCTCCCTCTTTTATTTTTGAAAAACACCATTTGCACCTTTTTATTTTTTTATTCTTATTACATGCTTGTCCTCTCTCCTCCTTGTATTTCATTTCTTCTCTTCCAATTAACCGCTTCAGTCTCATCTGTCCTCTTGCTTCTCCTTTGTTTTTTTTATTAAATTTCTATTCTCTCCTTTCATCCCTCTCTCTCTCTCTCTCTCTCTCTCTCTCTCTCTCTCTCTCTCTCTCTCTCTCTCTCTCTCTCTCTCTCTCTCTCTCTCTCTCCCTCCCTCTCTCTCTTCCTTCTTTCCACCATCTGTGTGGAGTGGCCGTGATGTGACCAGCTGTGCAGAAAGCCTCTGAGACCAGCTGGGTAGGGTGATCTTAGCGTATGACCAGCTGTCTGGATGGAATGAATGGCAATCCCTCACTCACGCTCACACACAGGAGTAGCATTTTAATATTTATGATGATGATGACGATGATGATGATGATGGTGGTGATGATGGTGGTGATGATGATGATGATGATGATGATGATGATGGTGGTGGTGATGATAGTGATAGTGATGATGATAGTGATGGTGATAACGAAGACAGCAACAACATCGATGGCAACAGTCCCTTTCCCACTTCATATACTTTTTCTCCTAGCGAAAAAGTGAAAAAAGTGAAAACGTAACGGAAACGAAAACCCGCAAACGACGTATCAAAGAAAAAAAAAGAAAAAAAAGAAAAAAAAAGCAGGTAACCACCGTCTCTGACCCTTGACATTTGATGGGCCATATCGAGCTGGCGGCGGCAGCGGTGGCGGCGGCGGCGCGCACCTCTCCGCTTCCGACACCAGCCGTTGCAGTCCCGATTGGTAACGCACCTCGATACGACCCTCCTCCAGAAAGGCTCGACAGACCATTTCGAGGCTGACCTCTGAGAAGTTTTATCTATGTTCATTCGACTTGCCCTGACTGTCTATCTTCTCTTCCTCTTGCTGCCAATCTTTCGGTTTCGCTTCCTACCACTATTTATTCCCCCATCTCTTCATTCAATTCCCTCCCCTCTCCTCTCCTCTCCTCTCCCCCCTCCTCCCCCATCATAAGTCTCCTGACAACCTTGGAAAATGCAGCGACAATGGCGTGGGGCGGAATTGAACATCACTATGCTTATCACTATCATAATCAGAGCATAAGGTAATTGAAGAGATAAACCAGAGATAAATTAGTAGACCACTTCTCTCAACCTCCTCTCCTCTCCTCCCTACACATTCCCCTCCCCTCTTTCATACCTACTCCTCCCTCCCCCCCCCCCCTCGGCATTTTATAAAGCGAGCGAGATGCAGTGTCTTTCTTTGAAGTCTAGCACCACAACATCTTGGCCTTCCCCCTCCCCAAACCCCATGCCCTTCCCTTTCCTTCCCCCTCTCCCTATCCCCGCTTTCCTTCCCCCTTTCCCTACCCCACCCCCACCCCCACCCCCCCCCCCTCCCAAACACTGGCAGGTCTCCACGGACATAACAAAACCTGAGACGCCTCCGTGGCCCCGCTCTGTCTCCCCGCACGACCTTCGGTATGTCGTCTTCACCGAGGGTCGTCACCGAATCTGGGGTCGGTCGTCTGACACCTCCGGCTGAAAGACTGAAAGCAGCAGATACATACTCACTCGCTCTATCTCAGTTTCTGTCTATCTGTCTGTCTGTCTGTCTGTCTGTCTATTCTCCTCTCCTCCGAGGACACTTCAACAAGCCGTGGCCTTAATGTCCACCGAGTGTTGGCACCCGCTTCTCTTCCCCCCCCCCCCTTTCATCAGTTACCTCTAGACTGACCTTCTCTCTCTCTCTCTCTCTCTCTCTCTCTCTCTCTCTCTCTCTCTCTCTCTCTCTCTCTCTCTCTCTCTCTCTCTCTCTCTCTCTCTCTCTCTCTCTCTCTAATACTGTCCCCCAGAATACCCATTTGAGCATATATACATCAACCTTAAAGTTCCAATTTGCATTCAGTTACTGGATATTAACACATCATGAGTATATCTAGCGTACTAGTGTGTCTTTAAGTGGTAAACACACACACACACACACACACACACACACACACACACACACACACACACACACACACACACACACACATACACATACACATATACACACACACACACACATACACAGGGATAGCCTAGGTACGTGATCTCAGCACTTTTCATTTGCTCTCATGTCTACCAAGATTATGTGAAAAATACTGCCACATCATTTTTTCGATTTTTTCAGTTACCGGATGTTTCACAGAGCGCCATCATCCAGAGTAAATGAGAGAGAGAGAGAGAGAGAGAGAGAGAGAGAGAGAGAGAGAGAGAGAGAGAGAGAGAGAGAGAGAGAGAGAGAGAGAGAGAGAGAGAGAGAGAGAGAGAGAGAGAGAGAGAGAGGGAGAGAGAGGGAGGGAGAGGGAGAGAGAGAGAGAGAGAGAGAGAGAGAGAGAGAGAGAGAGAGAGAGAGAGAGAGAGAGAGAGAGAGAGAGAGAGAGAGAGAGAGAGAGAGAGAGAGAGAGACAGAGAGAGACAGAGAGAGAGAGAGAGAGAGAGAGAGAGAGAGAGAGAGAGAGAGAGAGAGAGAGAGAGAGAGAGAGAGAGAGAGAGAGAGAGAGAGAGAGAGAGACAGAGAGAGACAGAGAGAGAGAGAGAGAGAGAGAGAGAGAGAGAGAGAGAGAGAGAGAGAGAGAGAGAGAGAGAGAGAGAGAGAGAGAGAGAGAGAGAGAGAGAGAGAAGAACCTAAACTAATATAAAAAACGATAAATAGGCAAAACTGACTAAACGAACGAGCACCTAATCAGGACGACGAGCTCCGACGCCCGAGAGCCCAGGTTCGAGCAACGAGCGCGAGGAATGCGCTAAATCTCCTGCGGTCGTGACAACATTACGGGATAATTTAACTCCGCAATCCTCCTCTCCGTCACGTAAGAGGGCAAGAGGGCCGTGCCGTTGTCGTGCCGTGTCGTGTAGCGCCGTGTCTCTTTATGGTATGTTGTGTTGTCGCAGTATGTCGTTTTATGGTGCGTTGTGTTTGAGTCGTGCGGTGTCTGCGCTGTGTTGTGGTGTCTGGGTCTCGGGCCGTAGTACTGTCGCGGTATGTCGAGTGTGGCTTCCCGTAGGACACGTGACGTTTGTTGCTAGCGCCAGTGGCGTCTCGTGGCGTCTCGTTTCCGTGCGTTGGGGGGGGGGGGGGGGGAGCGAATACGTAAGGATTTTAAAATATGTACCCATATATGTGTGTCCGCAGCGCATGTGCCTGTGTGCATGTAGCCAGCCCGGCTGGCGTGGGCATGAGCGCGGCCACTGAGTGGCACGACCGCCATCAATATTTCCGGTGTTCAACAGCTCGCAGGACAGAGCCTTGAGCGTTATTTTGGTGCCAGCCCATATCCCCAGCGAGCGCGCGTGGCACTACGCGAACTCAGACGCTGCCCGTGCGTGAGGGACAGCGTGAGAGAGACCACTATAGTGCCAACGTCGCCAAGCTGGAGAGGGCCACAACCACCTGCCTGGCCTCGTACATATCTCGAGGGCCTTGGACCGACGCAGCCCACCTGCCTCCTCATGAGTGCCCCGCAGTGCCAGTCGGGCCTGCAACTGCCAACCTCTAGGCTCAGCGAAGTGACAGGAAACCTCCATCAAATAGCGCGCCGGACAGTGCCACCACACAGTACCAGTGCAGTGCCAACCTTTACAGCAGAGTACCGAGAGGAACAGTGCCAGCCTTGAGCACATACTTGCTTCTCTTGCGCTGTGATGTAGCACAAGAGTATGACATAAAAGAGAAACAGTTCATCGAGAGAACATCAAAACAAAGAACAACATTTCAGAAACTGAGAGGACCGAAAGCCAGCCCTCACATCAGAGTACATGAGACTAATGCACTAGGTCACGCGACCCTAACCCTTTCCTCTCTTGTCTCCCCTCTCCCCTCTCCCCTCTCCCCTCTCTTCCTCCTCCCCCCTCCACTTCCCTCCCTTTCCCTCCCCTCACCTACCCTACCCGACCACCACCACCACCAGCTTCTCAAGGACACCCAAGTATCCTGGTAAGAGGCAGAGGATCCGCCTCTACCAACTCACGGTACTAACACCGTCGACCCACCCCCCTCCCTCGCCCACTCATCTTACCCCCACCTTCCCCTACTCCTTCCAAATCCACTCTGACACTCTCTTCTTCCCCCTTTTCCTCTGTTATCTACTCCTTCCTTGTCTACCCCAGTGGCACCGTCTCCTTGATGCTCATTTGTTTTCCTCTCGGGCCATGCTTGGCACTCTCTCCTTCAGTCTATCCCTTGCGCCTCCTCTCTCGGTCACGCCTTAGTACACTCTCACTCTCTCTCTCTCTCTCTCTCTCTCTCTCTCTCTCTCTCTCTCTCTCTCTCTCTCTCTCTCTCTCTCTCTCTCTCTCTCTCTCTCTCTCTCTCTTTCCCAACCTTAATGACATTAGAAGATTCTTAGCTGATATTAGTTATTTACTTGCGCGTCATGTTACGCAGAAACAAACAAACAAACAAACACACATACACACACAGTAGCTACATATGCACATCACTACGTGCTTCACATCCATTAATTTTCTGTATTTTAATTAATCTGAACAGTGTTCCGAAGGTCAAACTACTAAATTCTGATTCCGATCCTGTCTGTCCATCGCTGTATTACATATTTTGTGTGTGCGCGCGCATATGTTAAATTTTCTCTGCGTAGTGCTACATAATTTCCATAGGTTACCAAACTGAGCGCAAATAAACAGAAATCTCACGTCTCCGTCTCTGTCTTTCTCTCTGTCTCTGTCTCTGTCTCTGTCTCTGTCTCTCTCTCTCTCCTTCTCCCTCTCTCCCTCTCCCTCTCCCTCTCCCTCTCCCTCTCTCCCTCTCTCTCTCTTCCTCTCTCTCTCTTCCTCTCCCTCTCTTCCTCTCCCTCTCCCTTCTCCCTCTCCTTCTGCTTTGATCTTCTCTCCACGCCCTCTCTTTTCCTCTCCACCCCCTCTCATCTCCATCTCCCTCTCATCTCTCCTTCGCCTCTCCTCTCCCGCTCCTTCTCTCTCCTCTCTCCTCTCCCTCTCCCTCTCTCCTCTCCTCTCCTCTCCGTCCCTCTCCAATACCCTTTGGTGTTGTTGATCTTCAATCACTTCTTTTTTCTCCTCGAAGTACATCCTGGTTTCCATTGACAAAAAGCGCCATCCTGAGCGAGAGAGTACAGTCACAGGCAGCGCGAAAGAGAAGGAATGCTTATCAAGTTCTCAACCTTTTCTCGAGTTCTTCCCAACTGTCTCGCCTTCACTTATGCACCCCCACCTCCTTCTTTTGCTTGCTTTCTTTTCTTTTACCTTTTTCTCTTATTATTAGCATTACTGTCTTTCTCCTTCTATTCCTCCACGATCACCTTCACTTCTATCTCCACCCATTACTAACTCCTCCTCCTCCTCCTCCTCCTCTCGCTGTGCTGCTGCTGCTCCTGCTCCTGCTGCTGCTGCTCCTCCTCCCTTCATCATGCCCCTCCCCCTCCCCCCTCCCCCTCCGCTCCTGCTCTTCAATGACCTCACAAAATTCGTGTCTCCAATCACGGTCTCAATGGCCACAGGCGTCGCTCTGTCTCGTGAAGGGCGCGTTTTCTTCTCCGTCCGACGTTTCATCTTCTGTTGTTTTGGTTTTGTTATGTTTACTCTCCTGTTTCTTGCTGATTGTTTGCATTCTCCGTTTTTTTGTTGTTTTGTCGATGTGTTTTTATTCTTTCGTTCAGTGTTTGATCTGTAACTGCCCTTTTTTTCTATTTCTTTTTCTTCCTTTTCCAACCTTACTCTTCTTCCCCTTTCTGCTCTTCCTTTTCTTGCCATTCCCCTTCGCTCCCTTCTCCCTTCTTGCTCTCCCTTGCTATAGTTCACATTCTCACGTACTGCTCTCCCCAAGCCATTGCAGACTCCCACCTTAACCTTTGGTAATCGCTCCTCTCTCATCTCCCCAATCATCTCATCTTGCGTCACTTATCCATCCGAGCGTCATCCTCGCTCCCCTCCTCTCCCGTCTCCCCATACTTCTTTCTCTTCGCCTCTTTTATCGCTTCCCCCATTCCCATTCTCATTCCCATCCCCCATGTTCACGCTCTCAATCGTCCTCGGTCCGTTCTTGTTGAAAACTAATCCTTCATTGTTTTCTCTTGTTTCTCTCATCTTCGCTTCTTTATTTCGTAGACTTTTCATTGTCTCTTTTCTTTATCTTCTTCTTCTACTTCTTCGTAGCTTCCTACCCTCTTTTCTCCTTTTATCCTGTTCTCTCTTTTCTTCCTCTCCCCCCTTCTCATCCGTTTATCCGTCGATCACTTTCTACCTTAACCTTTCGCGGAACTCAGAACGTCGCGTCATCCCAGTCCATGATGACATTCAATCAATGAGGTGGATCAAGTCTTCAACGTACGTGTGGCATTATTTAACACAGTCTGCAAAGCTGTCTTCCGGTTCTTTTCGAGAAAGAATCTACATTCCAACGAATAGAAGCTCTCTCTCTCTCTCTCTCTCTCTCTCTCTCTCTCTCTCTCTCTCTCTCTCTCTCTCTCTCTCTCTCTCTCTCTCTCTCTCTCTCTCTCTCTCTCAATAGCTTACACATTTTGGCCTCCTTTCTCTTACTTATCCCTTTTGTCCAATACTTAGTTTTTTATTCCTCGTTCCATCTCTTCTTCTTCTTTCCTTTCCTACCATGATATTCTGCCGTCTCTCTCCGTTCCCCATCCTCCCCAATCACCCACTCTCTTTCTCTA
>BOPN01001259.1:177500-190000 GCA_017312705.2 Penaeus japonicus
AAAAAAAAAAAAAAAAAAAAAAAAAAAAAAAAAAAAACACGGATTGTAACCAAGAACGATTTCTTAATAGGCCTGATAATGATATAGACAAGGAAATTAAGGGAAAATGTACTAGACAATGTGACTAAAAATGAGATATGCACAGGTATAACGCATAGCACATTTTAAGAAAATATGAACGTCATTAAATGAACCTACAATATGGGAACAGACAGGAGAATAAAAACTACTAATAAAAATCATTAATCATGGTAAAAAAAATGATAATAACAAAAACAACTATAATAATAACAACATTCATACAACAAAAATAATAATAACACCAATAATAATACTGATATTGCTAATAATAATAACAATAATAATAATAAAGATAATGATATTGCCAATAATAATGATAATAATAATACTGATAATAACAAAATCAACAACGACAATACCAAGGCCAAAGTACCCGGCAACCTCTGGCCTCCCCACCGAAACGGCAACCACAAATCCACGATCTCAGGGATGGGGTTCCTTATCCAGACACATCCTGTTCAGTCTTACCTACAAATCCTCCCCATCTATTTCAATCTCGCCCCCTTCGGATAGTGTGTCACTGTCTATTTGCTTCGTTTAGTGAATGTGTTTACTTTGTATTTTCTCTCTGAGTGTCTCTTTTGTGAATTATGGGTAGTTTGATTCTCCAGAACTTTGTTTGACTTTGATTTGTTTTATTTATTCTTTTTCTCTCGTTATCTATTTAATAGTATCACTATCTACGTTCATTTTATTTATTTATTCTATTTATATATTTATTTTATTTATTTTTCATCTATTATTTTATTTCATTTTATTTATTTTTCATCTATTATTTTATTTCATTTTATTTATTTTTCATCTATTATTTTATTGTATTTTATTTATTTTTTCTATTTTTTTATTTTTTATTTATTTATTTATTTTTATTTTTTATTTTTGAGGCGGAGGGGGGTTCTGGCGTGTGTTTGCTTTGCGTCTCTTCTTGCATGTTATTTTTTTGGTTCCCTTTTCCTCGTTTTGCTAAGTCTTTATCTCTCCTTTTCTTTTTTCTACGTTTCTATCTCTCCCCCTCACACCCGTCCATCTTGAATCTTTTGTCTTTCCGTTTCTTCTTTGTATGCATTACGCTTTCATTTTTCTCCGCTCTCCTCGTTTCGTACCTTTTCGTGTCCATTTCATACTATCAAACTATAAAAAAAAAATCGCGTTTCCAGATCGTACCACAGTCTACCATCTACTATTTATTAACTATTGAACAAAAAAACATTTCCCGGATCCGGTCGGACGAAGTAAGGTCGTCTAGAAAGCCTTCGTGTTTACTAACCTGCCTACTGTTTACTACTTCATAGATAACTACACACACACACACACACACAAACACACACACGCACAAACACACACACACACACACACACACACGCGCGCGCACACACACAAACAAACAAACAAACAAACAAACAAACAAACACACACACACGCACAAACACAAACACACACACACGCAAACACGCAACCACACAAACACACACACAAAGAAGGACCCCTCAGATAACCTTCTTTCTACTATCTAGTGGCTGCAGTCTAACCATCAATAATCTACTGACTATATTGACTGACGTTTAAATCCACACACACTCACGTACACGCACTTCCCGGATCCGATCGGAATGACCTACGTACAGAATGTCGAACGAATTAGCTGGCGAGGAAAGGTCACCCAGCAAAGCCTTCATCATGCAGTAGTCTGGTTAAAGCTCACGGAAACGCGGTTTTGTGGTAGATGAGACGATGTTTGAAATACTTTCATGGATTACTATTACGAAATACTATCATGACTTGATCACACGGTGTTCAAGTGGATTTTTAGTGTTATGTAAAAAATGTGATGACATTAAAAATCATCGGATACAGGGCATCATCGTTAAAAAAAAGTGCAGGCGTGGTCGCGGCGTGTGTGTGTGTGTGTGTGTGTGTGTGTGTGTGTGTGTGTGTGTGTGTGTGTGTGTGTGTGTGTGTGTGTGTGTGTGTGTGTGTTCTTAAATATGTACGTTTTGTGTGTTTCTTTCAGTAGCTCTGAGTTCTGATTTTTTCTTCTCTCTCGACTGCTCTATTCCTATGGCCCCCCACCTCCCCTACCCCCCTCCCCCCTTCCTTCAGCTCAGAAAGATGAGGATGCGTGTCGTTAACCCAAGGCAGGTGGAGTATACCTGGGGAGACAATGGTGGGGGGATATGAGGGGATGGGGAGATGGAGGGGAGAATGAGAGATGAAATGGGAAAAGGGGAAGAGGGAATGGAGAGGGGGGGGGGTACAGGTCAGACAAGGTGACGGCCTTGACCTTCGCATGAGGAAATAAATCAACTGAATTAACAGGACCGGGATTAAGACACTCTTAGATAGACGATGATTTATGCTTGTATTGCCTTCATGATAAAGTCAACTTATGAAGTAGCAGTCATGCAGAGATATGCTAACGCGCATTACACATTTGACTCGTAATACGCTGTCAGCATGACTGGTAGTTAGCTCATCTTTCATCTATTTGGTTGACTTGATGTTTGTTTAGATGAATGTCTAAACGGTAGATTTTTTGACATCTGTCTCCTTGGTTACTAGTCAAATAGCAGGCTAGTTACAGTTGGACTTCTAAGGATATTTAGTTATCTGTTTAGTCATCATCCTGCCTTTTTAATCCTTTTTAATCTGGCTGTCTGCCACTTTTCGAGCAAATACTCTCAAGTTGTATGTCTCTCCAACAGCCAGACTTTCTGTCACTCAGTCAGTCTAGAAGTCTTGCTGCCAATCTATTCGTCTAGCTCTCTGCCACTCTTTGTCAATCTCCCGCACAACTGTCAGCCAATCTATTTGTTTTGCTGTCAATCTTCTCCTCCAGCTGTCTGCCACTTTGTCTAGCTCGCTGTCAATCTATCTGTGTTACTGCCTATTCAGCTGTAACCGTAAACCCCTTTGTGTCGATGATAGCTCATTTATCTGTCGAACTGTCTGTCATTCTGTCTAGCTGTCGATCTACTTATCTGTTTGTCAATCGCCTTGTCTAGCTGTCTGCTATTATGGCTGTTTAGCTGTACTGTATGCCAATTTCCCCCTTTCGCTATCTGCCAATTTGTTTGTCTAGGTGTCTATCAATCTAGCTGTCTGTCAGTTTCTTTGTTTAACTATCTGTCAAATTACTTGTCTAACTGTCTTTTAATATCTTTGTTTAATTGTTTGTCACCTTATTTGAATGACTGACCGTTAATCTGCCTATCTGTCTGTCAACTGATTTGTCTATCTGGCTGTCAATCAATATCTAGCTTTCTGTTAATCTCTTTGTCTTTCTGTCAGTTAGTCTATTTTCAGCTGCCTGTCAATCTAGGCCAAGCCGCAATCTATCTTGCTGTCTGTTAATCTCTTCATCTAGTTTCGGCTGTCTAGTAGTCTCAATCAGTTTGTCTAACTATCTGTCACTCTGTCTATATTTTATTTGCCTAATCATTTTTTTACTTTGTCTGTTTAGTTGTCTGTCACTCTTGGTGTCTAGCTGCCTCATAATCTTCCTTGGTATGCAGAGGATTCACTATGACTCACTGATTTGCATAACGCTGACCTAACCTACGCTTAAGAGAATGAATATGCAAGCTTAAAAACACGGCTCGTAAACCAAGTCGAAATTCCCTCTTTCACGCTAAACCCTTTCACCCATTACGCGTCGATTAGCGAGAGAAGATCGACTGCAAGCGTTGCAAGCAGATGAAAGCATTTCCACCCGTCGCGTTGCGTTGCTATAACAAAAAGAAAAAAAAAGAAGACTGAAAAAAAAACCCACTTTCAATCTCAATAAGATAGAGTCGCTACGTTCGGTCACGAGTTGTTCTTTCACGAGCAAAGAAATCTCACAGCATTCATGGCGTTCTTGTCATGAGGAGATGTCGTATATGCATGACAAACAGGACGTTCTATTCGATGCGAAGCCCGAGGGAACGAATTCGGACGAAGGGTTGACTGTGCGCGTTCGGAGAAAATGTAGATGTTTTTCTTTGTTATCGTCTTTGTTTTTTTGCTTTTTTTCTTTTCCTCTCTGCCGATCTTGTGAGAGCCAATTTTAATTTAATTGCTTCTAATGCTATTACCTTTGAACAACTCCTTTTCTCAGAGAAGTAAATAAAAACTTTTCTGTTGAGTAATATGTATCGAATAGCAACAACCATTTCGGATTCCTCTTAAACTTCGCAACAAAAATAAAGTTTTGGGGAATATGTCTTTGCTACAATCGCTCGCTCTCTCTCTCTTTCTCTTTCTCTCTCTCTCTCTCTCTCTCTCTCTCTCTCTCTCTCTCTCTCTCTCTCTCTCTCCTCTCCTCTCCTCTCTCTCCCTCCCCCCTCCCCCTCCCCCTCCCCTTCCCCCTCCCCCTCCCCCTCCTTCTCCCTCTCTCTCTCTCCTTATTACCCATCCCGTTCTCCATTCTCCTCTTCCTCTCCCTCCTTTTCTCCCTCTCCCTCTCCTTTCTTCTCTCCCCTTCCCCCCCCCATTCCCCTTCTCCCTTCTCTCCCTCTCCTTCCTCCTCCTGCTCTCCATATCTCTCTCCCTCTCCGTCTCCCTAACCCGCCTCTACCCCTCTCCCCCACCTTCTTTCCCTCTCCCTCCTCCTCCTCCTCCTCCTATCTTCATCCCTCCCCTTCTCCCCCTCCCCCTCCCCCTCCCCTCCCCCTTCAGTATCCCCCCCTTCTCCCCGACCATATTTATTCCTTCTGGTGTTGTCAAAGCGCTCTCTGACGCCGTGACGCCCTCCCGATTGCTGTGATTAATTCCATCTCCTTGGGAAAGCAAAACGTGTTGATTCACTGAGCAAAACGAATATAAATGCCAAACGATGATTAGAAGAAATAAAAAACTTTAATCTATGCATTAATTATAATGATTATATATTGATTTAATTCAATTTACGAGATTGTGTGAGAGGCTTTGGCATATTTCTTTTAATATGATGTTTTTTTTCTATTTTCCCAGTTTTTTTATTCGACTTTGTTAATTGTTAATAAAAAGTCTGTGGACTTCTTTGGCACCTCCTCCCTCTCTTTCTCTTTCTTCTTCTTTCCTTTTTCCTCTCATTTTTTTCCTTTTCCTTCTCCCCTTTATTATTCCCTCCTCCGTCTCATTCTTTCTCTTTTTTTTCATTCTTCCCCTTTTTCTCTCTCTCTATCATTCTTTCCCTCTCCCTCTTTGTTGTATTCCTTTCCTCGCCCTCCCTCTCTCTCTGATTCTGATTCTCCCGCTCCCTTTCCCTTCCATTTCTTCCCTCTCCCTCTCCCCCTCCCTTCCATTCATTGCCCCTCCCCCTCCCTCCCCCTCTCCCTTCCATTCATTGCCCCTCCTTCTCCCTCTCCCTCTCCCCCTCCCTTCCTTTCATTGCCCCTCCCCCTCCCCCTCCCTTCCATTCCTTGCCCCTCCTTCTCCCTCTCCCTCTCCCTTCCATTCATTGCCCCTCCCTCTCCCTTCCATTCATTGCCCCTCCCTCTCCCTCTCCCCCTCCATCTCCCTCTCGCCGCTTGAAAGGGTCAGCGCGGGGAGAACGAGAAGACGCGAGCCAAGCGGCATATCCGAATCAAAACACCTGGAAAAGGGAAGCATGCGGTACAGGAGGCTGTCGGGAAAAGATGATCAGATCACGGGTTAGGAGAGTGAAATTCTGTCTGTCTGTATGTTTCCCTCATCCTCTGTCCTCTTTCTCTCTCTTCCTCTTCCCTCTGTCTCTCTCTTCCTCCTCCATCTCTCTCTCTCTCCCTCTTCCATCTTTCTCTCTCACCCTCTTCCATCTTTCTCTCTCTTCCTCTTTCCTCTGTCTCTATCTTCCTCTTCCATCTTTCTCTCTCTCCCCTCCTCTCCACCCTCCCCCTCCACCTATTCCTTTCTTCCCTTCCACCTCCAGTGATAACTCAATTTTGTGTTTATATATAAGCACGTATCCCTCTCCTTCTCTGTACACACGTCCATCATAATTTCCATATATGGAGAATAGGATAAATAATGATTGATGTGTGATGTTATTCTCGTATTCATAATTTCATCTTTTTCATTTTATAATTTTTAACACCGACGGCTCAAAAGAAATTAGAATGATTATCATGCTAATATCGGCAATGCAAAAAAAGAAAATAATAATAATGACGATAATAGCAATAATAATGAAGTTGATGATATTGATAACATTATAGTAACAAAATGATAATAGTAATAATAATAATAACAACAATAATAATAATCACAATGATAATTAAAAAATCACGATAATGACTGTAGTAATAATAACAATAACAACAATAATAACATAAATGAGAAATATAAACAGTAACAGCAATAATATAGACAGTGATAATAATAATGATAATGATAATAATATTACTAACAACAACAATAGCAACATCAACAATGATAATAATAATAACAACAACAATGATAAGAACAACAAAATGATAACAATAACAACAGCAACAACAACAATAATCATCACAATAATGATGATGCTGGTGATAGCAACTGCAGTTAGATACATAATACGAGAATTGGCAAAAGCAATGATGGTAATATTCTTCAGGTAAATTGTACAGCCAGTAGTAACAATCTTTATATCATATTATGATAATAAGGATAATAATTATAACAATAATTATAATGACGATAATAGTAATAATAAAGATGATGATGATGATAATACTGCACAGTATTAGTAACAATAATCATATTAATAATCAAAACTTAATACAAATAATAATAATAATAAAAATGATCATCATCATAACAATAATGATAAATAATAATAAAAATAACAAAAATAACAATAGTAATAATAACGATAATAACAATGATAACAATAATACTGACAGCGAATATAACAATAATAATTCCTGTCATTGTAATCATCAATATCATTATCATAATTACAATCGTTATCATCCTCATCCATGTTGCCATTATTGTTACTATTATCATCATATCATTAATATCATAAACATTATCACTATCAACATCATCTTCAACGCTGCAACATCCCGAACAATACAAAATGTTATCATACCATAAGTACTCCGACGAACAATAACAAGAAATGGACTCTTTAAAACAATAAGAACAGTTGTTGTTGCAAATAGTGAAATAATAATACAAACAACACAATAGCAGTGAATAGCAATAAAATAAATAACACTCCCACTCTCCCTATCCCTCTCTCACTCCCACTCCCACTCCCACTCCCACTTCCTCTCCCTCTCTCACTCCCACTCCTTCTCCCTCTCCCACTTCCTCCCTTCCGCTCTCCTCTGTCGCGAGCCAGAGAGGGTGACAGAGGCAGAATGTCCCAATGACGAACAGGTGCCAGGAGTGCCACACAGGGCTATGTTGAGGAAAAGAAAGGTCACTGACCTCTATAACCTATAGTATTGGTTCAACGTGAATATCCGAAAAGTAGTTGCGAAATAATATACTTTCTCTAAAAATGTTGCACTTAGGATACATAGCAAGGGATATGAATATATATATATATATAAATATAAATATATATATATATATAAATATATATATATGTGTGTATGTATATATAAGTATGTGCGTGTATCCATACACACACACACACATGTCTATATATATATATATATATATATATATATATATATATATATATATATATATATATATATATATATATATATACACATGTGTGTGTGTGTGTGTGTGTGTGTGTGTGTGTGTGTGTGTGTGTGTGTGTGTGTGTGTGTGTGTGTGTGTGTGTGTGTGTGTGTGTGTGCATTTATCAATATTCATACCATACCATACATGCCATAATCATTTATTATATGATACTATGCATAGTATCATAGCATACTAAAAGAAATAATTAGGCTATACCCATGATAAACAATATATTGGTAGAGAAAAAAACAATACCACAAATATTTTCCAACACGTTCTGAAGCATCATAAAAATGCTAGCAGAGCTAAGTCTTGATGACCTGCGTGCTTCAAAAGTTAGTCCCCGAAAATTCTAAATGCAAATGTAAACAGAAAACACCATAAACCAACACTTACACATATGTATATAAACCACAAAACACACTCTCATACACACACATCATAATGCACAAGGACCCACAAGCCTCGGTACCTGAGCTCCCCCCCCCCCCCACCTTAAGTGTCCCCAGCGCAGGTGTTGCAGGAGCGGAGGCACGTGGCCCTCTGGATGACCTCTGACACCGTTGCCCCGTCGAGTGGCCACCTGTGCGGAGATGCTCGCTGAGTGGCCACTTGCGAGGGAGGATGGGGGGGGGGAGGATGAGGGAGTGGGTACGAGGGGAGAGGGAGGGAGGGAGGGAGGGAGGGCAGGTAGATATGCTCCATGAGTGGACCAGGAGAGCCAATGCGCTCGCTGAACCCGTGGCACACCTGTTAAGCGCTGCGCCGATAATATATCAATTTATCATAAGGGCGACATCTTGGGCACGCATCTGTTGTCTTGATCCGTCCTTCTTTAGCGCTGGTCACGGGGACAGGTGTGAGCGAGCATGACGCCAACTCTCGCCAACTTTTTACCGTGACAGAAAAAAAAGTTACATCGAGTGATATAAGACCCACGAAACGGTAAACATCTCTACCTTGATAAGTTTCAATAATCATCTAATTCCGATTACGTCACATTAGCGATTACGTGTAAGGATTCATACGATGAGCTTCATAACAAGTTGGGAGAAAAAAAATCTGCCAGTCATCCCTTGCTCGGGAAATGCCTCCTGAGCACAAGTAACAACCACTCCAGGAGGGGAAGGTTATATCATCGATCTCACTATCTTTCCCTCTTTTCATTTCCTTTCCTCTTTCCTCCTTGCACTTGTGCATGATATGCCAAGAATCCCTGCGGCGATCTTCCCGAGGCGTCTTGCAAGTCAATCATCCTTCATCCTGAAGCTGAAGGAGTAGTGTACAGCGGGAGGGCTTCACCTATTTCAGTAAACCTTTCTTTGTACGTGCACTGACCGATGCCTTCTCGCGCCCTGGCTAAGTTTGTACTCCTGAAGCCCTATTGAGGAGGCACACACAAGGCAATACGGAGGTCGCATACGCTTTTAGCCACGTATTAGAAAGGCAGGGAGAGGGAGAGGGAGAGGATGAGGGGGAGAGAGAGAGGAAGAGGGGAAGGGGGGGGGGAGAGATGGGGAGAAGGAGGGAGAGAGGGGGAGAGAGAGAGGGAGAGAGAGGGAAAGAGGGAGAGAGGGAGGAAGAAAGAGAGAGAGAGAGAGAGAGAGAGAGAGAGAGAGAGAGAGAGAGAGAGAGAGAGAGAGAGAGAGAGAGAGAGAGAGAGAGAGAGAGAGAGAGAGAGAGAGAGAGAGAGAGAGAGAGAGAGAGAGAGAGAGAGAGAGAGAGAGAGGAAAGGGAGCGGAGGGGAGAGGAGAGGGACGGAGAGAGGGATGACAGGAGTGAAGGAGAGAGGGAGGAAGCGGGAATGAGAGAGGGAAAGGTAATAAATAGAGAAGAGCGACGGAGACAGGGATATAAGAGAAAGAGAAGAATAAATGAATGAAAACAACTCTTTACAAAACGAAATACAACTGAAAAACCTACACAGCAGGAAACTAAATATAACCACGAACACATGCACGCTCGCACATGTAACATTTATCCGTCGAGGTAATGATTTTGGGAATGCGCACCTGTCGCAACACCTGCACGTCCCTCCTTCCTTCCCATCAATCCCTCTCCCCTACCCTCCCTCCCCCCTCCTCTATCTCCTATCCTCTCCTCTCTTCAAAATTAAAAATAACGGGAATCGTGGAAAAAAAAATCGTGCGACTTTACGTAACCTGGGTTTTTGTGTGTCTGGCGTGCGGTCGCGAACAAAAGAGTAACTTATTATTATTGCTCATCATCACATTGCTCTTACTTGTTATAATAAGAAAATGTAAGTTGATATAACTTGCCATTATCATTTCTGAGAGTAAGTCACGTAACTAGTTATCACGATGAACTCGAATATGTGAGCGTGAAGTAGGGTGATAAGTATGCGCGGTTGGGTGTTACTCCGTGGTTCTGTTCTGCTCGTTGGAGTTACTGACAGTTATGTCAAGTGGAGGTTTGTCTATCTGGGTGTTTGTTTTCCTCTCTCTCTCTCTCTCTCTCTCTCTCTCTCTCTCTCTCTCTCTCTCTCTCTCTCTCTCTCCCTCTCTCTCTCCCTCTCTCTCTTCTCTCTCTCTCTCTCTCCCCCTCTTTCTTTCTTTCTCTCCATATAAATATATAAATACATTCTCTCCCTCTCCCCTCTCTCCCTCCCTCATCATAGTCATAACATTATCAACTCCTAAAATCGCAAAGTTTTTGTGAGAGGAAAAAGGGCAATCTTGAAGTTCAAACACCCTGCTTACGTTCTCTTTCCCACGCGCGTCCACCTTCGCTTCTTGTTCTTTTCTTTAAGTTTTCTCATTTCTCCCTTTTATCTTCTCTCCTCTTTTGTATTCGGATTGTTCTATGACATTTTTGCTTTGTATCTTTTTCCTCAATTCTTTAGAGAGTCGCAAATAAAATTATCATAATATTCTTTCAGTTTTAGACATCAATGTATGAATGATATGAAAGTCAAAAATACCATTTTCATAGACAGGTGGTCATGATGATTGATGATGGTGATATAATTATGACGGTAATGACGATGGTGATGATGATGATGGTGGTAATGGTGACAATGATGATGGCGATGGAATATTGATAATATTTAACATTAAATGAAGATTACTTGGACAGCCACGCAGCATATATATATATATATATATATATATATATATATATATATATATATATATATATATATATATATATGTGTGTGTGTGTGTGTGTGTGTGTGTGTGTGTGTGTGTGTGTGTGTGTGTAAATATATATATATATATATATATATATATATATATATATATATATATATATATATATAGAATAGCGGATCTACGCATCTACCTCTTTCATCTACGCCAGTGTGTCACGGTCGACCCCCCCCCCCCCAGCCCAACCCCCGCTCTAACGCCAGTCTACTCAGCCCTACTTAGTTTTTTCTGATCATTCTCCGCCGTCTCTTTGTTGCTGTTGTTGCCGTTGATTTTTCATTTCTCCACACTCCATCTACCCGTCCTCCTTCTCTAATCCACTTCCACCTCAAACCCCCATCCTTCTTCCACCTTTTTCTTTCTCCTTCCAACACCACCTCCTCCCCTACCTCTTCCTTCCATCTACTTCAACTCCCCCCCTTTCCTCCTTCTTCCACTTCCACCACAACCACTTCCTCCACCTTCCTTATTCTTCTACCTCCTCTTCCTTCTCGTTTCACTTCCACCACCACCCTCCTCCTCCTCCTCCTCCTTCTCCTTCTCCTTCTTCTTCTTCTTCTTCTTCTTCTTCTTCTTCTCCTCCTCCTCCTCCTCCTTCCACTTCCACCCCCACCCCCCGCAGCCGTGGCTATATCTCGAAGTAATTACGCGACAGTGACAGCGGCGCATGTCAAATAGAGACATTTGGCAAGCCACGACCCCGCGCTCTGACGTCACGGCGCGGGTGAGGGAGGCTAGGAGGAATCCAGTCGTTTTTAGAGGGACAGGTTGAAGAGGGGAGACAGAGGGAGGGGAGGGGAAGTGGGGAAAGAGGTAGAGGGGGAAAATAGGGGGGAGGGAGGGAGAGAGGAAGGGTGGGAGGGAGTGAGGAAGGGAGGGAGGGTAGGAAAGGAAGAGGGAAGGAGGGTAGGAAAGGGAGAGGGAAGGAGGGAGGGTAGGAGGGAGAGAGGGAGGGAAGGAGAGAGAGTAGAAAGGGGTAGGAAGGGTAGAACTTCGTGGATTGGGCGGTTAGGAGCATAGGAGGAGAGCCGAGAAAGGGAAGAGGGAAGAGGAAGGAAGGGGATAGGGATGTTGGGTGGGGGGTGAAGCGCCCAACAACCCATTGCACGTACGATCAAAAATAAACACGCACGCACGCATATGCCTGCAATTGAAAATCCCCTCCCAACCCCCCTCTTACTCCCCCTCCTTAACCTTAAAACCCCTTTTCCCCTTCCTTTCCTCAGCCTCTACTCCTTTCCCTTTTCTTTCCCCATCCACCATCACCCATCCCCTCATTCCCTCCTTTGCTCCCTCCTTCCCCTCCCATATCTTCACTCTCTTCCATCCCCCTCATTCACCCTCCCCCACCCCCAAACTGTAAATAAAAAATCTCTCTCTAACCAAAGTAGTTATGGAACGTAGCCTCAACTCCCCTAGGCAGTCACGTGACCACTCTCGATTACAAGAAAAGAAAGAGAAACGTAAATAAAAAGAAAGAAAAGTATGAGAGACGAACTACAATGGATAGATACGAACGCCATCTCGACCCCCTCCCCCCTTCTCTCCTTCCCCCAACCCCCCTCTTTTTTCAGCACCACCAAAATACCGAAAATAAAAACGTACACATTCAAGAGGTGATCT
>BOPN01001259.1:225000-227500 GCA_017312705.2 Penaeus japonicus
ACGAAGAAGAGCAAGAGGAAAGCCTAGAAGAGGATGGATAGATGGCGTTAAGGACTGGACCGGGAGGAGGAGCGAGGGATCTTGTTGAGAGCGGTTGAAGATCGAGAAGCATGGTAGAAGACGGGGCTCAAATCTGAAGTGCCCCAACGGCGTGGGCTACGCGAATGACATGACATGACATGAATACACGTACCAGGAGATCTATATTTGCAATACAGTAATAACAACATAAACATCAAACTCTCATTTTGATGTATGAATCCCAAACATTAAAACAAAAACACCAACAAAAACTACAATAACAATAAATCATGAATTCACATCGACACAATTGCCTATGAATCATAATACAAAGACAATTATAATGATGATAATGAGAATGATGATGATGGTGATGATGATAATGATGATGATGGTGTTGATGATAATGATGATGATGGTGATGATAATGATAATGACAATGATAATGATGGTGATGATGATATTAATGATAATGATGACAACGATGATATAAAATGCAAACAAAGACAACGGAGAAGAGAACAATTAACTCAACATCAACAATGCCCTCACAATAAAAACAAAAACAATCTTCCTGCCTCATGATGACAGCTCGACATAAATCATTCGAGAGATTAGACTCGCATCCAATCACCTCCGTTGTGAATGCATTTAGGTGATACACATTATAATTTCACTGAAACAGCTGATTAGTATTTGGCAAAAAGTTCAGTGTGGGAAGTTGTCCTTTCTGCCTCGTGTGGCTTGGTTTTCGTTGGCTGTTGCACTTCGAAATATTGTGTGTTTGGTTATTAAGTCCGTAGGAGAGTTATGTTTCTAGCTTTCTCTTTCTCTTTGTCTTTCTCTTTTTTTTCTCTCTCTCTCTCTTCTCTCTCTCTCTCTTCACTCTCTCTCTCTCTCTCTCTCTTCTCTCTCTCTTTTCACTCTCTCTCTCTCTCTTCACTCTCTCTCTCTCTCTTCACTCTCTCTCTCTCTCTCTCTCTCTCTCTCTCTCTCTCTCTCTCTCTCTCTCTCTCTCTCTCTCTCTCTCTCTCTCTCTCTCTCTCTCTTCTCTCTCTCTCTCTCTCTCTCTCTCTCTCTCTCTCTCTCTCTCTCTCTATCTATCTATCTATCTCTCTCTCTCTCTCCTCTCTCTCTCTCTCTTTCCCATTCTCCATAATTCCCAATCTCACTCACTCACTCACACATACCTAATACAAGAGTGCCTAGCCCCCCTGCCCTCCCCTGCCCTCCCCCTCCTCACTCGACCCTGCTCGCCAACCACGACTCAAAATGTCAATGTTTAAATAATACAGCGGTGCCTACAAGACAAAAGATTCTATGTTAGTGTTTTTTCTTTGTCTATTTTTTTTGTTTACTCCATCCACCACACCAATACTTTATTTATATACCACTATCTACAAAATTATGCAGAGACTGACCAGATCTATCTTTCTGCTGTCGCGTACTTTTGAGACTTTGATTTACTTACTTTCCTTCTTCCGATTGGCTAATCAACGCTTCTACCTAGCGGTTCTAGCCGGAAGCTAAGGGGATCGAATCAATGAAACGCGTAACGCGTCTCGAAGGTCGGTTTCTCTATCCAGTTCACATAACAGTCTCGACTCTAGAGTCTTTGGCTATGAGGTGGCATGCCCTTTTAGCATGGAAAGGTGAGCCTTGGTGGGGAGTTCCATGCTAAAAGGTCGTCCTGTGTGCATGGCAATGGGCAGGGAGGGAAGTTTACGGGGGGTCGCTGACCTATTATGGGGGAGAGAGAGGGTTGGGTTGAGGAAGAGGGGAGAGGGGGGGGGCAGGGCAATGTCACAGTGCCGTGCCTGAGTGCCGTCAGACCTCGGTGTGAAAAGGTCAGAAGGTGTTGCCATAAATGAAAATCACATTCGACACGTACGAACACGCACATACATGCTGAGACCCGGAGCATACACATCCAGAAAAATATACAGATATGCACACACGTACGCACACACGCACATACTACAACAGCGTATGTTTAACATACCTTAACCAGTTAGTCATGATTAAGCGAATGGTCGCAAACATCGGAACATTACCTGAAAATATAAATGAATATATTAGACATACTGAGAGAAAAAATATAAACTATAAATAATCTGCGTCTGTATAAAGATTTGTAAAAATACCTATTTATCTGTCTATCCATGTATGCATGCATGTATGGATAGACACACACACACACACACATATATATATATATATAATACCTAAACCTATACTGCATTATAACGAATAAAAGGCTATCAAAACCCGTGTCGATTCTGCCTCGGCGACACAAACAGAGAGGAAACAGTAATCAAAAGCTACAGAAAAATGCACTTGAAAAAAAAGCAAAATAAAATAATGAATCAAGCCAACCGAATATCAAAATTTCATTAAAAAGTGACAAAGCAACATAAAAACTATATATCGATTAATAGAGTTCAAAGACAAAGTTCTCTATTTTTTCCATGTATCTATT
>BOPN01001259.1:250000-252500 GCA_017312705.2 Penaeus japonicus
CTCGAGTGTCGTCTCACGTGAAATCATAAAAACAAAATGAAAAAGAAAAACGAATAAAAAAGAAACAAAGAAATACCTAAAGAGGAAAAATAGAGAAAGAAAGAAAAAAGAAAGAGAGAAAGAAAGATAGAGAGCAAGGGAGAGAGAGAGAGAGAGAGAGAGAGAGAGAGGGAGAGAGAGAGAGAGAGAAAGAGACAAAGAGAAAGAAGGCGAAGCAGACCAATACACAGACCAAAGAAAAGAAGAGAAATAAAGAAAAAAAAACACATACACAAACGAGCGAAAGCGAGACTCGCTCATGGAGGAAGACAAACAAGAACACGCACACATGCAAGAATAAAAAGAAAAGAGTCACGCATCTCGAACGTGGGGGTGGGATGATGTAGGGTTCAGGGGTGGGGGTGAGGGTTGGTGTGGGGGAGGGGGAATAGATGGGGGGGTTAAGGCAGAAGGTAGGGGTGGGGGGAGGAGGAATAGATAGGGGGGTAGGGCGGGAGGTAGGGGTGGGGGGAGGGGGAATAGTGGGGGGGGGTTAAGGCAAGAGGAAGGGGTGGGGGGAGGGGGAATAGATGGGGGGGTTAGGGCGGAAGGTAGGGGTAGGGGGGGTATGTGTTCCTTATGTCCATGTTGCCCGCGTGTGTGGAAGACTTGGGTCCAGGAATAGCAGGTTATTGATTGAGGAGGAGGTGGCCGAGGTGCGAGGACGCCGCATCAACACTCATGCACCCCCCACCCCTACCCCCCCCCCCCCCCTTCTCCTTCTCCCCCCTTCACCCCCTCTCCCACGTCCCCTTTCAGTCTTTCCCATACTTCCTCCACCCCGTCCTCCTCCTCCCTCCTCCCTCTCAATCACTCTTCCCCCAACTTCTCCGATCTTCCTGACTCCCCCACTCTTCCCCTACCTCCCTCCTCCTACCTTACCCCTATCACCCTCTTGCTTTCTGACTCCCTTCCCCCTTTGCCCTATCGCCATCCCCCACTCCCTCCCCCCTCCCTTTCCCTAACATATGTCCCCTACCTCCCTGATACTCCACCTTGCCCCCTCCCTGATACTCCACCTTGCCCCCTCCCTCCATCTCCCTGCCCCCTTTCCTCCATCTCCTTCCTCCACCTTCCTCCCTCCTTGACCCCCTATCCCTCCCTCCCAGGTTATCTCCGGGAGGGAAGGGAGTGGGTATAAGGGAGAAATGGAGAGAAGAGAAAGGAGAAGAGAAGGAAAATGAGATAAGGGGAAGAACGGAAGGGGAGACGGACCAGATAGAGGAAGTAGGAGGTAGGGAGATTAGACATGACAGGGGAAAAGGGCAAGAAAGTAAGTGGCAAGGAAAGGGAGAAGACAGGGGAAGAAATGAGGGGGTAGGGACAACGGACAAGAAGTTAGGGGAAGAAAGTAAAAGAGAAGTGGGGAAATCACGTAGAAAGGCGAATAAACTGAGGGGAGAAGAACGGAAGGACAAGAAATAAAGCAAGGGAACAGAAGAACAAGAAGAAAAGAGAGGAACGGGAATAAAAAAAAGAGAAGGGGCAAAAAGAGAGAGAAAAACTATACATATAAAAGAAGAAAAAAAGTTAAGCTAACTCGGAAAAAAAGACAAGGACAAGAGAGAAGCCGTTTCACATTTTGCCGCGTAGGAAGGAGAGCGATTGCTTATTGGCACCCGCTGACCACGGCTACCACGTGGTCAACAGGATCGTCTGACTCTTTGATGAGGACGACTCGAGCTGCCTAGGGGAAGGGGAAGGGGAAGGGGGCGGCGAGTGGTGGGGTGGAGGGAGGTTGGAGAGGAGGTGGGATGGGGAGGAGGAGGTGAAGTGGAAGGGCGTTCGGATGGGAAAGGGGAGGAGAGAGGGTTTGGGTGGAAAAGAGGGGGGGGGGGAGGAAGTGGATGGCGAAGGGGGTTAGAAGATGGAATGGAGAGGGGGGGAGGGAAGGGAGTAAGGGTGGGGAGTGTGGAGTGGGAGGAGGAAGGGGTTAGGGGTGGAAGTGGGAATGAGGGTGGGATCTGGTGGCAAGGAGGGGTTCATGTGAGGGAAAGGGGAGAGGAGGTGGTTAGGGTTGGGATGGAAATGGAGGAAGGGAAGCAGAAAGATTGCATTTTTTATCTCTTTCTCTTTTTATATTTTTGTTTATTATTATTCTACTGTCTCTCTATTCTTACATCTCTTTTTCACCCCTTTCTCGTCTCTCTCTCTCTCTCTCTCTCTCTCTCTCTCTCTCTCTCTCTCTCTCTCTCTCTCTCATTTCTTGGTTAAATGGACTTCCAGCAATACCTAACGGCATTCGTTTATAATAGAAACAAGAGTATTGGTGATAATATCAAAACAATAATAAACATTAATAATAATTATGTTTTCTTTATCTTCCTTGGTCTATCAAAATAAAAAAAATCCACAAACTTAGAATAGGTTTAATTTAATCCCTGTCACTCATCAAATGCATCACTGATCTCAGTAAGATCAGGATAGAAACAAGGCTGAGATCTTCTTTTTTGTCTTTATC
>BOPN01001259.1:257500-260000 GCA_017312705.2 Penaeus japonicus
AGACTAATTAGAAAAAAACAATAAGAGAGGAAAAGGCAGAGAGAAAAAGCAGAAAAACACCAAGAGATACGCGCCCTGTGACCTTTGACCCTTTGAAGACGCGCGACCTCGGAGGAAGACAAAACCAAAACCACAGCTGAGAATAGCACATATTAATAAGACGTACATGTGCAAACAAACAAAAGAATGATGAAGAGAAGGAATTAGGGAAAAAAACGAAGCAGAACCTTGTGAAAAAAATCCACAAAAAATACCTTAGTAACAACACAAACAACCCCAAAACAGTGACCCCTCCAGTAAAAAAAAGGGGATAAAGATAGAAAGAGAGAGAGACAGAACTAGACTCCAATCAATGGATAGAATGGATAGATGGCAGAACAAATAAATGAATAAATCACCCCTCCCACCCACTGCCACCAAGCCAAGCGCAGTCTCCTATGACGCAAATCTATTTTTAGCAACACGTACCCTATGACCAGAGGAATGAGGTGGAGACTGATGCAAGTTAGCGAGTAAGCAACATGACGCAACGAAATTTATGGACAAGTTGCCATGCAAAATATGATGAGAAAGGAATGCGTGTGATTTTTTTAAAATAAAAAAGCAGGGAACTGAAATGTTGAGAGAAGGAGGGGGGGGGGATCAGGTGGGTTGGAGAGAAAGAGGGGGGAATGGGTGAGATTGGGAGGAAAAGTAACAGAGAGAGGGATAGATTGACATATAAACAGGAGAGAGAGATAGAGAGAGATAGATAGATAGAGAGAGAGAGAGAGAGAGATATTTTCGTGCGCAAACCTAATCATTATCTTATTACAATGGCATCAAATAAATAAAGAAATATCAGAAGAATGACCATTAATCATGAAATGAATAACAATAAATAATAACTAAAAATAAATGAATTAAAAATGAGCATTTTCTTGACAACTGTAGAGTAAAAAATGAACATCAATAAACTTCATATGAGGCTGTAAAGATAAAATGCAACAGCAGAAAGTATGAAATGATAAAAAAGAATGTGATACAGCCAACATCAGTCGTAAATTTGAGATGAAAAATATGCTACAATCTGCCATTATCATTATCATTGTTGCCATTAATATTTCTACAATTCCTTTGAGGAGACAGGGCCGATAAGAACGACTGTCAAGCTTAACGTTACTACATAATGAAACGCACGAAAGATTACTCAAAGTCACGTGTAATTTTACTTGAAGTATATACGTCAGACTTACGTCACACCTCTGGCATCTTTACCTGTAACGTCTTTTTCGCTACCGTGAATAGTCAGACTGAACACACGTAAAATCGTTCAACCGAATCCGGTAGAAATACAATAAATCGAAAACGAACTTTTATCCTGCAGCTAACGACCCCGAGGTAATAGCGTGATCTTAGACGTAAATTATCGTACTCTGCACCACCAACTCTCGTACCTTAGACTAAATAAAACTTACACTCCATCGTGCGCTATTGTCATTATCATTATCATTATCATTAATTTCAGTCACGCCTTTTCATGTTCAGTCAGATGTTTCCATTATCATCATTATCGTCATTTCACCTTTAAACTTAACACCTGTTCGTACACCTAAACCTTAAACAAAAGAACATGAAAAATATTTATTTTTTTCCTCTCGAACGAATCTAAATTACGTTCCTAATTGCACTGAATAGATAAATAAAACATAATAAAAAAGAGCGCCGGTTAGCTTCCCTAGCGCCCGCCGCGAGCTGCCTGTGGAGAACCTAGCGATAATATTTCCAGCAGAAGTATCAGTAACATGACGGATGCACTTCCACCCCTCGATGCCAACATGTACAGGATGTGAGCTTAGAGCGACTGATCATCATCAAGAAAGTGGCGACAAAGAGAAAACAATAAAGAAATGAAATCTCGGGCTGAATTACTTTGTTTTCCCTTGCGTATAAAATAGAAGCATTGGTAACCTTCTTACTTTGAGATGACATGATATCTACCTAAATTGTATAGTCTTCCGCCTTAGCAACAACACCAGGGGGAGGCTTAAGCCCACACCTGCCACCCCCTCCCCCCTGCCTGTCATCTACCCATCCCCTTTCCCCTACCCCTTACTCCCACCTTAGGGATCTCCTCCCCCTGCCTATTGCCCCCCTCCTCCTTTCCTATACCCCCACCCCCCCTTCCCATGACAACGATCAGGTTATTATAAAATGATAAGGGTGATAAGCGCCAGCCAATACCACCATCACCAGCCACGCCGTCACTGGGAGTGCCTCGGCTGTACTCTGCCAAGACCTTCAAAGGCATTTTTTTAAAACGATCTATTTCTTCCTCTTCTACGTCTTCCTTTATTTTCTTACTACCCTTTAGCATATTCCTTTATTCTATTACTCTCAATCTTCAACCCCTTTTTTTCTCTTTATTCGTCCTTTATTTTTTTTTCTCCCCGCAAGATTCCCTTCACCGAATTTTCTTCCTCTCTCGGAATTGCCTTCCAGCAACGACAAGAAGTGAACC
>BOPN01001259.1:262500-265000 GCA_017312705.2 Penaeus japonicus
GTGTGTGTGTGTGTGTGTGTGTGTGTGTGTGTGTGTGTGTGTGTGACGCCAATTAACATCAAAAACATCAAAATCACAACACAATACCATAAGAAAAAAGTAATTGATACACAGATATACAGTTAACAAACTCCGACTGGCCAATACATGAAAGAATAAGGAAGAAAAAAATTGATACAGGGATCGACAGAAAGATAGGCTGATAGGAGACACTTTCAATAAACTCCTTCTTATCACAGCCAGCCATGTAGATAGAAATTTATAAATAAACAGTTAACAAACTTATCACAAAATGAGACACATACTAATAAGCTATAACATATTACAACATGAAAATACAATAATACATACATACATACATATATATATATATATATATATATATATATATATATATATATATATATATATATATATATCCGTGTGTGTGTAAAGACAGACAAATAAACAGATAAATACTATTAACAAACCCAAACTACTCACAACAACAACAATAAGCAACAAAAAAGGCCTATACATAGATAAGCAGTTCATGAAAAAATTTTATTAAAAAAAAAAAAAAAAAAAAAAAAAAAGAAAGAAAAAAAATAAAACCAATGCGAAACTCGGATACCCGTAAATTGCTTTTTGTTTCGTAACATGCTCGTTAAACAGCCGTCGAGAGAGAGAGAGAGAGAGAAAGACAGAGAGAGAGAGAGAGAGAGAGAGAGAGAGAGAAGAGAGAGAGAGAGAGAGAGAGAGAGAGAGAGCAGAGAGAGAGAGAGAGAGAGAGAGAGAGAGAGAGAGAGAGAGAGAGAAAGACAGAGAGAGAGAGAGAGAGAGAGAGAGAGAGAGAGAGAGAGAGAGAGAGAGAGAGAGAGAGAGAGAGAGAGAGAGAGAGAGAGAGAGAGAGAGAGAGAGAGAGAGAGAGAGAGAAAGACAACGCAGTTCCCCCTCTCGATCACTGATCTCGGTTACCTGTTTTCGCCCATGTTCTAATTACGTATTTATTTAGTATTCCTCCCATGTCGATTCTTCCTGTTCCCTCCCTTTCTCTGCTCTTTTTTATTGTTTATCTGTCTGTGTCTGAATGCGTGTCCGATTCTGTGTTTGTGTGGCTTTGTTTTTCACTTTGAGAGAAAGGTGGAAGGGGAGAGGGGAGAGGGAGTGTGGGATGGGGGAGTGGGGGAGATGGGAAGGAGAGGGGAGGGGGAGGGGGAGGGAGAGGGGGAAGGGGGGAGGGAGGGAGGGAGGGAGAAGACAGGCGAAAACCGAGCGAGGAGCAACGAGCGTGGGTGATGGTGCAACTTACCCGTCCCTCCCCCTCCTACATCATGCTCTAACCCCCTTGCCCTATCTCCCCCTCCACAACCCAACCTAACCTCATCTCACCCTCCCCAATCCCACCTGACCCCATCCCCCCCTCCTCAACTCTAACTGACTCCCCCCCTGCCACATCATCCCCCTCCCTCCCCCAGATCTGCACCCACCTGCGGAGTCACAGCTGACCTGTTACTAAGTATAGCCTCACCACGCGTCTCTCTATTACTTGCTCGAGGGATGTACTGGACGGAGGAGGCCGGGGGGAAGCTCCTTCTGGGGGCGAGAGTGGTTGGAAAAGGAGGAGGAGGAGGAGGGGGGGAGGGGGAAGAAGAAGAGGAGGAGGAGAGGAAGGAGGACGACGACGAGGAAGAAGAAGACGATGGGTATTGGAGGAAAAGAAGAGGGGGTGTTGACAAAGAAGATTGATGTGAGGGAAGAGGAGGAGGAAAAGGGGGAGGACGAGGGAGAATGATAGCAGGGAAGAGGAGGAGAAAGGGAGAGGAGGACGATGGAGATTTGAGGATGGGAAGAATACAAAGGAACAAAAAGAAGAGTGGCGTAACGAAGAGAACGAAATCAAGGGAGAGAGACAGTGAAGAGGAGGAGAAGAAAAGAGGAGAAACTGAGGAAGATGGGAACGGGAGGGAGGGAGGGAGAAGAGGAGGAATGGGAGAAGGGGGAGGAGGATATAGAGGAAGAGAAGGAAAAGACGGAAATTGAAGAAAAGGAGGAGCAGATGAAGAGAATAATTTTAGTACTAAAGAGAAAAGAAATGAACATAAAAAGGAGGGATGGATAAACAGGATAAGATAAGATAAGAAGACTTGAATGGAATGGCGAAAGATTTGATATCAAGGAGGAAATAATGAAAATGAATGATAAGAAAATACGATTTGAAAAAAAAATGTGAACAAACACACAACACACACAAGCACAACGCGCACGCACGCACACACAAACACACACACACACACACACACACACACACACACACACACACACACACACACACACACACACACACACACACACACACACACACACACACACACACACACACACAAACACTCACTCACTCACTCACACACACACACACACACACACACACACGCGCGCGCGCGCACACACAAAAAACAAGAAACACAAACACAAGGAACCAAATCAAGAGAAGAAATCTTAGAAGGGTGAACGGATAACC
>BOPN01001259.1:270000-272500 GCA_017312705.2 Penaeus japonicus
CCCCCTCCTCCTATTCCCTGAACACCCCTTTCCCTCCTTCCCCGCCATGCCCACCATCCCCTTTCCTTCTATAATTACCTTCTTTACTTTTCTTGTTTTCCTTCGCTTCAGCTGCCGCACGCCACCGCCTTTCCCAGTCAACTCCCTGCCTATCTCCGCGCATGTACGTGCATGTGCATGTGCATGTGCATGTGTATGTATGTGTGTATGAGTGCGTGTAAGTGTGTAAGTGTGTGTGTGTGTGTGTGTGTGTGTGTGTGTGTGTGTGTGTGTGTGTGTGTGTGTGTGTGTGTGTGTGTGTGTGTGTGTGTGTGTGTGTGTGTGTGTGTGTGTATGAGCGTGCGTGCGCGCACGAGCGGGTGTTCAATCAAAGCGTACTTTGCATGACTTCGCCCCCGCCCACACCCATAGCTCAGCCTGCGTAAGGCCCTCGAAGGAATCGCTACCTGGGGGAGCGTTATTGGACAAGGTCCCGCCAGGTGCAAGGCTGCGGCGCGGCTCTTTGTCTGCATGGCCGACCTCATGTTGACGTTCGTGTCAATATGTTTCCTCCCTGTTTCTTCATACTGATCTTCTTACCGCTTTATCTACACTATGCTCTCTGTTCGTAGCGTTGTTCTCGCGTGTTCAAGCGATCCTCTGGATATTCATCACCTTTCCTTTCTCTCTCCTTCTTTCCTCCCGATTACCATCAGCGCCAACCCTTGCGTCAAAGTTCGAGCGTGCCGAACTCGAGCAATAATGAACTTTCAGATAAGGAGGGGAGGCCAGACGGGGCGAGAGGGACGGACGGAGAGGGAGAGGGAGGGAGAGAGAGGAGCGAAGGAGAGAGACAAAGGCAGCGGCGTCGCACAAGAGAAGAAAGAGGGAGAATCATACAGCGAGACAGCGAACGGGTGCGTAAGGGAGGGGAGCGGAGTAGGCTGTTGCTGATTTTTAATTCATAATTCTATTGCTCATCTGAATTTCTCCCTTTATTTATTTATTTTTTTAGCATCTTCATCTCTAAGCATTTCCCTCTTCTTCCATTCCTTCCTCTTTTTCTTTTGTCTTATCCTCCCAGGCCTCACTCCCCTCCGCCTCTCGCCAAGAGTTGGATATCAATCTTAAATTACCAGAGGGGGGGTGGGGGTGGGGGGGTGGGGGGAGTCAGTCGAAGGAGCGGAAAGAGGGAGGGAGGGCGAGGCAGGGAGGAGATACATCGTGAGTAGTGGGCAATCAGGAGGGAAAGCATAATGAAATGAAGAGGGACATATCGCACGGAATCAAATCTGGAAACGAGGCTAGCCGGGAAGGACAACTAACCCGCGAAACGCAGAACAAGAAGCCAAAGCCCCTCAAACACACATCCCGATCCTCCCTCGCAGCCGGGAGTTACTAAGATATACTGAACGTGACCGACGACAACACTGAGCCACTCGACCTTAAAAAGGAAGCAAGAAAAAATCGGTCTGAAGGCCAAGCGGTTCCGTGATTTTTTTTTTTTTTTTTTTTTTGGGGGGAGGAGGGGGAGAAAGGAGGGAATGAGGAATGAGGGACGGAGGAAGGAAGAGGAGAGGGAGGCAGGGATGGAAAGCGGGGGGATAGAGATAGCCATAAATGAAAATGTTGAAAAAAAACAAAACTGAAATTATTGATTATGAACCTGACCATCGGCAAGACTTTTCTCAATCACTCAAGGTCGAGAAATAGTGAGCAGCAGTCCCAGTCCCAGTCCCAGTCCCAGTCCCAACTCCACGGAAACGTGCCAAAGCAATAGGCCTACGTTCCGTCTGGAGGACACAATTACGTAAGTGACTGTTGGGCTAATCAATAGGCTTGTCTGGACCAGGGAGCTGCTGGGTCCTTTTCTCCTTCTTTGTCACCTTCCTCCACGTCTCGTTTTCTCTCGGGAAAATACGGACAGAGGAGCGACGAGGAGGGAGAATTCGAGAGAGGAAGAGGAGGAGGAAGAGGTTAAAATGAAGAGTAGTCATATAGCACAGACAATCAAGACGTGAGAAAGACAGACAGACAACACACAGACAACCTGACATCCCAGAGAGAGAAAGACTGAGGGGAATAGGGGGAGAGCGAGCGAGCTCCGAATGCGGGGGATAGGGAGAAGAGGGCAATGGCCTCCAGGGTGCGGCCTCTGGGGACGCAGGGAACGTGAGGCCGGATGGGCGTTCTCTTGGACTCCCCCAACCCGTTCGTCTCGCCTCCATCAGTTATCCTCGAATTTGCTCTCCTCCTTCCTCCCTTGCTGGTAATCATTCTTTTGCTCTGCTTCGTCGCCTCCGAACTCACGCCGTCATCTTCGGCGAAAATAAATGGGAGACGAAAAGGGTGTGTAGGCCTATCTGTGGAAGGAAGGGAAGATGCGGAGGGAGGGAGGGAGGGAGGGAGGGAGGGAGGGAGGGAGGGAGAGAGATAGAGAGATAGAGAGATAGAGAGATAGATAGATAGATAGATAGATAGATAGATAGATAGATAGAGAGAGAGAGTAGAGATAGAAAAA
>BOPN01001259.1:290000-291575 GCA_017312705.2 Penaeus japonicus
CGTTTGTTAATTAATAACTGATGTAACGCCCCTGTTCGATTAAGGAAATAAAAGCGCATACAGGAAAAAAAGAGAGAAAATCTGCTTGAAAAAGGCGGGAAAATGGAGAAACAGAAAACGCACGACAAACGAAGAAAAGGCAAAGCATATGCGATAACAAAACAAGAAGAAGAAGAGGAAGAGAGAGAAAAAAAAAAACGAGAAGCGATGAAGAAGAGACTGATAGATAAGGGAAGATAAAAGAACCACAATTCAAAAATGACCAAAAGAATTAGTAGTACTAGCCCGCTATACATCAAGTAATGATAGGAACACAATAACGAAATAAACAGAAATAAAAAGTTATGATGATTTTGTTGAAAAGAACATCAGAAGCAATAAGGAAACAATGATAGATAAAATTATAATGATATCAATTATTACAGTATTACAACTACCATTACTATTATCAAGATAATGCTGATTGTAGTATTGGCAATAAAGATAATAAAGAACTATAATGATGATAAGGGCAATATTAGTAATGATGATAATAACAATAGCAATAACAATGTTGATAAAAACATACATGATAATGATGATGGTAACAATAAGAATGATAATGAGAGTGATAATGTGAATACTTCCAATAGTGATATACCAATGACACTATGATAATTACACTATAGTATATCGATTAATATCGACAAGAAATATTGACTGTAATAAGAATAACAATATTAATGGCAATAGTAATATCAATACTAACGATAATATCAATCATAATAGCAATGATGATTTTGATGATGATAATGATAACAATGGCAATAATGATGATGATAATGATACTGATAATAATATGATGGTAATAAAAATACTTTTAATGACGATAATGATCATAATGATAAAACAAATGAAATCGTTAATGATAATCATGAAAATAATGATAATGATGATAGTTATTATAATAAGGATAATGATGATATGAAAAATTATAATACTGATGATAATGATGATATAGATGATGATGATGATAACAATATCAATAACGATAATAGTAATAATAAAAATACGACAGTGATGATAAGGAAGCTAATGATAACTTCAACGATAATAGCAATAATAATAATAATAATGATGACAATAATAAAACTTAAAATAACAATATCCATAATGATAATACTGATAACACTGACAATGATGGTAATAATGACAATCATAACAGTAATCATGATAATAATGATTTTGATAGTAATAATGGAAATAAATGTAATAGAAATTATAATGATAATGATAACATTTTACCACAAACATTAGTATAATTGATCATTAGCATTATTGGTAATGGTATAGATTTCCAGGACTTAATTTCCTGTTAAGCAGAATTGAGAAAGTTTACCCTATTATACTGCTAGTCGGATGTAACATCAAAGAAAATAAATACTGAAGGGGTAACTTACATATATATATGTTAGTACAAACACACACACACACACACACACACACACACACACACACACACACACACACACACACACACACACACACACACACACACACAAACACACACACACACACACACGCACACATGCACGC
>BOPN01001259.1:297043-299543 GCA_017312705.2 Penaeus japonicus
CATTTATATATATATATATATATATTTATATATATATACACACATACACATTTATATGTATATTTATGTTTATGTATATATACACGTATATGGGTGTGTGTAAAGGTAAATCTCTGGAGAGCAAACAAGCGCCTCGGAAAGAATCTCAGGGAATTCTACAGTGTGAGCGAAAGAGTAACTTCTGTAATACTGAAACTAAACAACAGATATAACCTAAAAAATATCCAAGTATACGCTCCTTCCTTCAGTCATAATGATAAGGAGATAAAATAACTTCTATGAAGATGTGCAAGTAGCTACCGATAGAGGAAAAACCCATGTTACCGAAATCATGGGGAAGTCTAATGCCAGGATAGGAATAAGGGTAAACCTTGGTTGGGAATCATGGAATAGGTACTAGAAATGAGAGAGGACAAACGCTAATAGAATTCGCCGAAGCTCGTTCCCTTAAAATTATGGATACATTCTTCGAAAAGAGACCCGGGAGGGAATGGATATGATAATCGCCATCCGATATTAAAAACGAGATTGGCTTCATAATCACCAATAGGTACGACATTGTAGAAGACGTAAATGTTATCAATAAAGTAAATGTCGGACCATAGACTGGTCAGAAGTCGAGTTAAATTGCAGCTAAAAAGGGAACGAAATAAGCTCATACAGAATCCTTTCGTTAATCTAATTAACATTAAGAATAGGGCGACGGAATTCAGTCTTACCATCCGTAACAGATACTCTGCTCTCGAAGAAAATCTTGACATAGACCAAATGAACGACCAATTCGGTGAAATATTAAAGGACATAAAATTAAGATCAATCAGAGACAAAATAAAATCAGCAGAGCTGACTAAGACGATAAAGAAAAATGATGAACACAAATTTAACATACGCAAAATAAATGCTCTACTTTCGGGCACCAGCCTTAAGACAACAAAGAGGAGTCTCGGAACAGGGAAAAAACAAATGTATGCAGTAAAGAAACCCAATGGAGAGTTGACGTACAATAAAAATTTAATCATCAAAGTAGTAGAAGAGTTCTATTGCGACTTATACCATGCAAACGGTCAACCACGAACAGAGGCAACACAACAATTGGAGATGTTTCAAGCATTACGGTAGAGGAAATAAAAAGGGCCCTAAAAGGCATGAAAAGAGGAAAAACACCAGGAGAAGAGGGCATTAGTATAGATCTTATTCAAGATGCAGGAGAGATTGCGACAGTAAAACTGGCCAATGTTTTAACAAATGTCTAAACGAAGTAAAAACTCCGAAATCCAGGAAAAACGCAATAATGATTTCAATACACAAAAAGGGGACACAAAAGACCTAAAGAACTACCGACCTATAATCCTGCTTTCAATCTTCTATAAACTGTTCACAAAAATCATTACAGCCCGTATCACCGTTGCTTTAGATTCAAAACAACCCAGACCATATCCACACACTAACCCAAATAATATAGGAAGCCTGTGTGTATGGCATTCGGAGATTACGGAAAGGCATTCGATTAGGTACAGATAGCGGCAGCACTAGATGCAATTCGTAAACAAGGAGTGGAAGAAATACATTGTAAATTATTATAGGATATGTATAGAAAAGGTACAGCAACTATTAAAATCCAGACAGAAACCGATAGAATACCAATAAAAAGGTGGTATGCAGGGCGACACCATCTTACCAAAGCTGTTTACAGCTTTCAAAAAGTTAGATTGGAAGGAGAAAGGGATTAAAATAGAGGATGAACACTTACGCAATCTAAGGTTTGCAGATGACATTGTTCTTTTCGGCGAGTCAGCAGATGAATTTCAACAATCACTAAGCGATTTAAAAGGGAAAGTTTGAAGATTGGCCTTAAAATGAACATGAAAAAGACCAAAGTCATGTTCAACAGTCGAACCCCAGTTAAGCAAATACAAATACAGGGCGAGGTACTAGAAGCAGTAAACGAGTATGTATACCTAGGGCAACTCATCCAGGCGAAGCCGAGATAAAACGACGAATCAGGCTAGGTTGGAGTGCCTTCGGTACACGATGTAATATATTACGAGATCGTCTGCCACTTTGTCTAACGAGAAAGGTTTTTAACCAATGTGTCCTCCCCGTCATGACATATGGGTCAGAAACATGGACTACGACCAACATACTTGAGAGGAAATTAGTAAGTGATCAAAGAAGAATGGAAAGGCTTATGCTAGGAATTACCTTAGGAGACAGAAAAAGAGCTACATGGGTCAGGCATTATTGCAGGAATAAACTGGTATCAGAGGACAAAAGACCGGAATGACTGGAAAAGATACAGGCTGACGATGATGATACACACACACACACACACACACACACACACACACACACACACACACACACACACACACACACACACACACACACACACACACACACACACATATATATATATATATATATATATATATGAATTTATATATTTGGTTTTGAAGACCGTCTGTACGAACGATTTTCTTGTCACAATCAACTTTGAGAA
>BOPN01001259.1:312043-314543 GCA_017312705.2 Penaeus japonicus
CTCCAGATGAGTTTTATTTCGAAGCAAATATGTAATATGTCATAGTATTTCGTGTTTTTTCATTCACTTGTTATGATACCATTCTTTGTGTTTTTGTCTTTCTTATGTTTGTCATTTTTTGTTTTATTATATTACAAGGCTTATACGTGCTATCTGACAGGCTTTCTCAATGTTGTAATAGAAAAATAGCATTACTTTCTTCCATTGGAGGAAAAACATGCCTTGGGGAAGAGGAACCGGTCCGGACCCATGCTTACGGATGCGAGAGTCAGAAAGAAGTTCTATTTGCACATTCATCCGCTGCACATATGCTGGCCTGCCTTCCTCTTCTCGTTCTGGCAGCACAGCCTGGATCGCTGGTCCTTTATGGCGGAAGGTTGGCATCCTACGCTGTATCGTCGCTCTATGAAGCTGATGCTATAGAGAGACTAGATGGGCATCCTTCAAGGATTTTTTTCCTGCTGGCGACATGAACTAGATGGGCATCCTTCAAGGATTTTTTTCCTGCTGGCGACATGAACTAGATGGACATCCTTCAAGGATTTTTTTTTTTCCTGCTGGCGACATGAACTAGATGGGCATCCTTCAAGGATTTTTTTTTTTTCCTGCTGGCGACATGAACTAGATGGGTATCCTTCAAGGATTTTTTTTTCCTGTTGGCGACATGAACTAGATGGGCATCCTTCAAGGATTTTTTTCCTGCTGGCGCTATGTATGTGATCTTAAATAAAAGCTTTTTATCAAACACAGAGTTCCGCCCTCCCCGAGCGTTCATACCCCATGGCGAGTATCGTCATGTACGTCATAACGTCCATGTAATTATTTTACACTGATTAGTCTTATGAAAATCGTCATCCACGTTATGACCCCTGTTCGCAACGCATTAACCGGGTGGCACGAACGGATGGCACGAACAGGTGGAACGTACGGGTGGCACGAACGGGTGACATGAACGGGTGAAATGAACGTGCCGACGGGAAATAAAATACCGATGGCCCGGGTGACGTAAACGTGCTGATGTTGGTAAATTTTAGATTTTTACCGATTTTTTAAATTACTTTTTACAATCACTCTAAGAGCAATAACTATGTTTAGTGACAGATGATGGAAATTACATCTACTATAATCACCGAAATACAGGTTTAATTTAAAATACCAAAAATAACAGGAAAGAACGCTTTGAGTGGCACCCACCCGCAATCTCTACCAGCATTAACGCCAGAGAGCGAGGACACAGCAAGATGTCGACCCCCCGGTTCTTAAGCAGCGGCGGTGCTGGATAAGCAGGAGAACCAGAAGGGGCAGGGGAACCACACCATGTACAGCGGCTGCGATGTTCCCTTGTGCCAGTATGGCTGGCTTGTCCCGTGGCACTCACAACCATGAGCACAGGTCGTCTTTCTCTTCTCAGTCTCTTCATTATTCTATATTTGTTTACGAGCATAAATGAATATGGAAAAAATAATGTTGCTTTTTGTCCTATAGAATTGTAATTTTGTGTCAGGCTAAGAGTAAAGAACACACACACACACAAATATATATATATATATATATATATATATATATATATATATATATATATATATATATATATATATATGAGTAAAGAACATATATATATTAAAAATGCGTTACTGCATTCTACCATCTTCTCACATATATATAACCTTGGTAACCTGATTTGGGACTTGAATTTGTGATTCCGTGGCTGCCGAGCGCCCGCGGGAGTTGTTCGTAAAAATTCGCTATCACTGTTCTGATAAGAACACAAAGGTAATGTCCATGACATCTCATAAGGCGTCTGGTTGAACATCTAGGAGTTAGCTTAGAAGACAAGAAAAGAGCCACATGGATCAGGCAACAAACAAAAGTAGAGGATATACTCAAGAGCATTAAGAAGAAAAAAGTGGCAGTGGGCTGTACATATATATCAGAGACAGGACAACAGGTGGACAAAGAAAACAACAGAATGGAGAATACACGACACAAAGAGACCAAGGGCAAGACCAATGACTAGATGGCGGGATGAAATAGCGAATTTCGCAGGAGTAAATTCAAACCAGAGGACACAAGACCGGAATGACTGGAAAAGATTGAGAGAGGCCTACGTCCTGCAGTGGAATGATACAGGCTGATGAAGATTTATATATATATATATATATATATATATATATATATATATATATATATATATATATATATATATATATATATATCACCCACACACACACACACACACACACACACACACACACACATGCACACACACACACACACACACACGCATATATATATATATATATATATATATATATATATATATATATATATATATATATATATATATATATATATGTATATATATGTATATATATACATATATATACATATCTATCTATCTATCTATCTATCTATATATATATATATATATATATATATATATATATATATATATATATATATATATATATATATATATATATATATATATATATATATA
>BOPN01001260.1:0-5000 GCA_017312705.2 Penaeus japonicus
CAAAACCAACCAAACCTTGCCCTTTGCGGAGACACTCGGAATGCCTTTATCTCAGAAAAAAAAAACAACGAAAATGACTATAAATGGAAGAAAAATGTGTTGTATTTTCCTGTATATCTAAATTTCAAATCTAGTTTATTGTATTTCAAAATATGCGTGTTATGTATTCCTGATGGATGTCACAAGAAAATTAAAAAAAGTCACTCGGAATCACCTTATTCGACTGTAAGGAGCGAGGTGGGCGAAATATGGTTTATTTGCTTGAGTACTTTTTTGTGCATTCATCTTAAAATTAGACGTCAAGCAGATATATCTGTATGTCTATGTCTATATATATATATATATATATATATATATATCTATATATATATATTATATATATATATATATATATATATATATATATATATATATATATATATATATATATATGCATGTATGTCTGTTTGTATAAAGTGGTAAAAATGTTTATAGCGTATAAACTATACAAAATACTGGATATTGCGTAAATTTTTTTTTCTAGGGAAAGTTTTGAGGATTTCAAGAAATGATAAGGCTCTCTATACATTACTTCTTAGAATGCCACCAATGTCCATTTTTTTTTTTTTTTGAAGGGGGTGGGGGGGTTCTGAATAATTCTATATGCAATGTTTCTTATTACATATTTTGCTATTTAGAGATATCCAGACCACTTTCATACATGTCTTCATAAAAAAATATCCATATAAAGCTTATCTAAATCTCTCTGAGACGATTATCGCTTAATAAGTAACTAGATAAACCTTATCAAAAAAAAAAAAAAAAAAAAAAAATCCACTTACATCTATCTCAAAGCCAGACCTTTAATGACACCAAAAGCTAAGCAGAGAAGCTGCTTAGAAGACGAGTAATTTCAGCTGTAGTTAGAAACGAATCAATTTGCCATAACATCACCCGTTTCCCTTGTACGTGAATAATTAATATCCTCATAATTCTGCAATCAATATGTAACGCAAACGCACGTATAGTCAAAAGCCATTGATTTAGGCCTACCTAAGCCTACCCAGCTAAGAGTATTAAGCATCTCTTCACACGCCTAGGGGCTGTAACGATGATAAGGCAGCGTCTACGCGAAGACGTAATTGTTTCGACAAAACACTGATGAATATATATCTACGATTCTATGTTTATAATTGGGTAATGAATTTGATATGTATATATAAACACACACACACACACACACACACACACACACACACACACACAGACACACACACACACACACACACACACACACACATATATATATATATACATATATACATTGCGCAGCGCACCAGACAGGTTTCTTCACGGAACGATGGAGCAGCACACGAGATATCGAGGCCTTTCGCGCACTCGCCTTTCATTCGCTCGTTATGATAGGAGAATATTCTTGTGTTGGTCATTTTTCTGTGTGTTTTATTGTATTTTGAGGCTCATATATGCCATCTAACAGGCTCTTGTAGTATAGAAATTGTATTATAGAGTCCATATCAGTTCTTTAAGCTCACTTTGAGAAAAAAAAACATTACAGTTTTATGGGAGGACAATTTTTTTTTCATAAACAAATACGAAGAAAATAAATATCCCTAATGCAGGTAAAACGAAGAGAAGGGGAAAAGGAGGGAGTGATGAGCACATGAACTCAAAGCAGCCATAGTGGCACAGGGGCACATTGAAGCCGTTGCACACTTTTCTCATTCTCTCTGCATATCCTTCACTGCCAGTACTGAAGAGCAGGAGTTCAGCATCTTCTTGTATGTCATCGCTCTCTGAAGGGCGCCATTCAAGGATTTCTTTCCTGCTGGTGCGAGGAGAGAGCTGTGCCAACCATGTTAGGGATTTCAAACTAAACCTATTTTGGTGATTATAACTGTAATTAGAGTAATTATAAAGGTAATTGCCGTTATCATTCACTAGAGTTATTACTCTTATTGTAATAAAGAAACATGACCCAACACTTAACGTCAAATATACTATAACGACTCTCGTCACGTTTGTCATGACGTCCGTCGTCAGGGCCAGGACTCGACTGTCATGTACCTCATGACTCTGGTTCAATATTTTACATCAGAATTGCTTTCCATTTTTTTTAAATCTCTCTCGTCTTTATTGTAAACTTTGTCCTTATTTGGGTTAACCCGCACCTCGTCCTTGCCGTTTCGAGTAGCAAGGGGCTTCGGGAAGGCAAGTAACAAGGTTCCAGAGCTCAGCCAGATGCCCCAAGTAGCCGAGAAACATTTCACGATTCGATTTCTATTTATTCACAATAAAGTTTTTGGATAATTTTATTGGAATATCAGCCTGTTCATAAAACATAGTATCATATATATATATATATATATATATATATATATATATATATATATATATATATATATATATATATATATATGTGTGTGTGTGTGTGTGTGTGTGTGTGTGTGTGTGTGAGTGTGTGTGTGTAGTGTGTATGTGTATGTTTATGTATATATGTATATACATATATATACATACATATATATATATATATATATATATATATATATATATATATATATATATATATATGTGTGTGTGTGTGTGTGTGTGTGTGTGTGTGTGTGTGTGTGTGTGTGTGTGTGTGTGTGTGTGCGCGTGTGTGCGTGCGTGCGTGCGTGTGTGCGTGTGTGTGTGTGTTGTGCGTGTGTGCGTGTTGACACTATCTATTATAAACGATTCAGGAAACGCAATGCGTGTTAATTAAGATGTGTACTTGTAGTAAATCAAATGTATTAGTGACAGCCACTTATCACTTGCTGGAATTCATATCTGCAGTTGGCCGAAGACGATGACCGAATTCGGTTGCCTTGTGCGAAAGGACCACGACGCACTGCAGCTACTGATCAACTACGTCACGTTGCATGTTCTTAGTGCGACACATCGCAAAACGTGAATACAGAGCATCATGCACTACAACAATGGCCCGCATACGATCAGAGTATATGATCAAAAGTTATCTTCCTCATTGACAATATTTATCATATTTCGTAAATGGGAAATAAAAAAATGTCTTAGCTTCATTCATTGTTTTTGTGAGTCGCGCTTGACAGTAAAAAGCAGTTAACAAAGATTCTGGAGCACTTTGCCAAACCGCCGAGTCATAATCCGTTTTTCGCTTTCTTCAATAGCTCTGTTCTTCGAGCGTCCCATGAACTGAAGCTCCACTGCATGACTGTTGTTAGGGAATGCAACACACTCCGACTGCATGACTGCTTTTAGGGAATGCAACACACTCCGACTGCATGACTGTTGTTAGGGAATGCAACACACTCCGACTGCATGACTGTCGTTAGGGAATGCAACAAACTCCGACTGCATGACTGTTTTTTAGGGAATGCAACACACTCCGACTGCATGACTGTCACTAGGGAATGCAACAAACTCCGACTGCATGACTGTCACTAGGGAATGCAACAAACTCCGACTGCATGACTGTCACTAGGGAATGCAACACACTCCGACTGCATGACTGTCACTAGGGAATGCAACAAACTCCGACTGCATGACTGTCACTAGGGAATGCAACACACTCCGACTGCATTAATGTCATTAGGGAATGCAACACACTCCGACTGCATGACTGTCACTAGGGAATGCAACAAACTCTGACTGCATGACTGTCACTAGGGAATGCAACAAACTCCGACTGCATGACTGTCACTAGGGAATGCAACAAACTCTGACTGCATGACTGTCACTAGGGAATGCAACACACTCCGACTGCATGACTGTCATTAGGGAATGCAACACACTCCGACTGCATGACTGCCACTAGGGAATGCAACAAACTCCGACTGCATGACTGTCACTAGGGAATGCAACAAACTCCGACTGCATGACTGTCGTTAGGGAATGCAACAAACTCCGACTGCATGACTGTCGTTAGGGAATGCAACAAACTCCGACTGCATGCATGACCTGTCACTGGGGAATGCAACAAACTCTGACTGCATGACTGTCACTAGGGAATGCAACAAACTCTGACTGCATGACTGTCACTAGGGAATGTAAACTCCGACTGCATGACTGTCACAGGGTGCAGCAAACTCTGACTGCATGACTGTCACTAGGGAATGCAACAAACTCTGACTGCATGACTGTCACTAGGGAATGCAACAAACTCCGACTGCATGACTGTCACTAGGGAATGCAACAAACTCCGACTGCATGACTGTCACTAGGGAATGCAACACACTCCGACTGCATGACTGTCATTAGGGAATGCAACACACTCCGACTGCATGACTGCCACTAGGGAATGCAACAAACTCCGACTGCATGACTGTCACTAGGGAATGCAACACACTCCAAACCATGACTGTCATTGGGGAATGCAACACACTCCCGACTGCATGACTGCCGCTAGGGAATGCAACAGAAGCTCCGACTGCATGACTGTCACTAGGGAATGCAACAAACTCCGACTGCATGACTGTCGTTAGGGAATGCAACAAACTCCGACTGCATGACTGTCGTTAGGGAATGCAACAAACTCCGACTGCATGACTGTCGTTAGGGAATGCAACAAACTCCGACTGCATGACTGTCGTTAGGGAATGCAACAAACTCCGACTGCATGACTGTCGTTAGGGAATGCAACAAACTCCGACTGCATGACTGTCGTTAGGGAATGCAACAAACTCCGACTGCATGACTGTCGTTAGGGAATGCAACGAACGGCTCGCTGACTTGATTTTTTTTCTTTCTTTCTTTCTTTCTTTCTTTCTTTCTTTAGACGATGGGTGTTGTTGTTTTTCGCTTTATATCTACACATTGATCTTTATAGCCTTCTGTTCTTTTTATGTTTTTTTTTTCTTTCTTTCTTTCTTTTTCCTTTTTGTCCAGTGTCCAGTGCTAAGACAAATACATAATTTCATCTTATGGTTGCTCCAATTCTCGCGGTCGCACACCGGTGTGTTGCTTCCCACAGCATTAAATTTCTCGGCCACATACCACAC
>BOPN01001260.1:20000-22500 GCA_017312705.2 Penaeus japonicus
AAAGCTACAAAAGTAGAATATAAGAGAGAGAGAGAGAGAGAGAGAGAGAGAGAGAATGGAAAGGCGAGTACTAGAACCCGCAATCGCGTTGGTCGCGACCTGGGATAAGTGATGGCGAGTATATTTATCTTTATTTCTAAATGCTAGCCGAATCTTGACCGTTGAGAGTGTGCGTGATAACACTCTAGTCATGTTTACAGGGACACGAAAATTAAATATGTTGCAAGAGAATACTTTCGTTGGACATACAATATGAAGAGTCGTTTCTTCCTCCTGTAGCAGAGGAATGACTGATCCCTGCAGGATATATTTTCGACACATTGAGGGTGTGGATTTTTCAGATTTACAATAGCATTATCTCTTTCGGAAAAATCAGACTCTTTTCTGATATAAACATGTTGCAGTTGCTTTTGTGCTGAAAGACTGATGAAATAATGGTCTTCAGTGCATCAATTACTTGGCTGAACTTCTTAACTAGCATTTTTGTGGAGATCTGCTATAAGACTGTTTATTCGGTGCATTACCAATATCCAGGTTTACAGCCAGCAAAAGTATTTCCTTTTTGTTTGAACCCATTTCCAAGTGATGGTATAAGCAAACGTGAGAGTTCCTACCTACCTCTGTGGGTTTATGTGACTAGTGGACTCAGTAGGCACTCAGTCAATATGCCAAGGCTTGGGACAAACACATCCAACTCTACCATGGAAATATAAAGGACAATAACCCACCATTCTGGAAATTCTCTGCAGCCTCTGTCAACCAAAATGATATTTTGTCTTTCTTTACCAAGTAATGTCCTTTTCATCCAAGAGTATAATGATAAAGAAAATTCTGTTACAGACGAGCATCAAGATTTTCATGAAGTCCTTGAAAACGTTGCAAGCCATGAGGGGCTACGTTATGCTGGCGGTTCTATTGCCTCCACATTTCCACTTGATTTGGGGGAGTGAGCATCTCCGGGAGAAACGTGGATCGCCACAACTGATAGAGACAGGAAAATAAAACCACCAAAATCCTCAGTCGAAGAGGCTGTAAAAGAGTGAACAAAATAATGTATCATGAATTATTTTATTCAGGCAAATTCATTCTAAAGGATAGACTAATCATTACATAGATTATTGCAAAACTGATTGCATGCTGTTACTTTAGGTCACTAGTATAATTATGAAAATACACATTTATACCGTATATACTTCATTACAAACTGACAGATAAAGACATGTGTTATATATATATATATATATATATATATATATATATATATATATATATATATATATATATATGACAACTCTTATCTACCGTACATTGACAAATGTTTTTATTAACACTTCTAGGTTTATTTATGTGTCTGGACTATCAGCCATATCGTCTCAAATAACAAGGTCTTCCAGCATCCCCATCGAGGCTATCTGAGCGGTGCAACTCGCCAAATGTCTTTCTCCGCGCAGGAGTGCAAGGTGGTCGCAACACGGCTGAGCCCACGGACCTCGAGCGCCGGGGATATTGTGCCTGTCTTTTACACCATGGAGGCTGGGGCCCCTGGAGGCATTCCGATTCCTGCGGGAAACGCTAAATGACTCAGGACGCCAGGCCAAGAACAGGGCTTCGTAACCTCACTGAACGGAGTCGCTGATGAAGTGATTCACACCAACACAGTATCTCGTCCGCACAATCGGACCCATTCGGTCATGATGACCCTCATACATCAGCCCTGTGTGTCTAGAGATATAGACTGATAAATACGTAAAAATATGAATATATATATATATATTCATATTTTCAACTCTAAATCAGTCTACACACACAAACACGAACACACGAACACACACACACACACACACACACACACACACACACACACACACACACATACATACACACACGCACACACATATTCATATAAATATATAGAAACATATATACACACAATTAATACACACACACAGATATACATACATACATACATATATATATATATATATATATATATATATATATACATATATATTCATATATACATATATATGTATGTGTGTGTATATCCATGTATATCTATCTATCAATCTATCTATATAATTGTATATATATACATAAATGTATACATCATATATATAAATATGCATACACATATATGAATACATATTAATATATATATATATATATATATATATATATATATATAAATATATATATATTTATATATCCATGTATGTATATATATATATACACACACACACGTCTGTATGTGTGTGTTTTAACTGCTTTTTCATCTTTACAAGATGCTAACCGCTGTTGTAATTAGTGGCGAGCCTTTCCCCGGAGTGCTCCTGAGCGAGCGCGAGTGATTCATCAGCGGCCGGCCACTGCTCGGCGCTCAGTGTACCTGCAAGCGTCACCGTCCAGTGCATTCGGCCACCTGGATCTGTCAACCAATGGGAGGCGCTGGGTCGAGGTGCCATTTGATCGTTTAATGCCGGTCTCGGGGCCCCTCATGGCT
>BOPN01001260.1:50000-62500 GCA_017312705.2 Penaeus japonicus
GGTTAAGAGGCATCCAAACACCAAATGATAAGTGTAAATCACAAACGAGAAAATTATATATAAACAACATGATGATATAATAAAAAAGGAAACTAGAGCCACGCATCACCTTCAATGGAATGAAAATGGGTTCAAATTTATGAAGCCGATTAAAGTATCCAGGGCCGAGGAAACACAAACTGAACAGGTGTTGCGCTTGGTCGAATTAGCCATTAAATGGTCAGTGCAAGTGATAATCGATATAAACATAGGAAGCACTTCCCGAAATTGGAATTTCACGAACTCCAGTGAAACAGCGGTTGACCTATCATTACTCAACTACAGTATGATAATCCTAATTGAGAGTTATGGGACACTGAACCGCTGCAATGGAGTTCTTTTAACTGGATTTCAGTTATGACAGCCATACAATGCGAGAGGTACACGCGTGTGGGCGAAGACCGATCCTTTTCATGTAATTGCGTAGGTGATGTTTTTTTTTTCCTTTCGGTAATCACGTATTTTCTATTTTTCTTGTTTACGTTGCTTGAGAAGATTTATGTATGTCTGTAAGAGAACTGCTTGCGCGTAAATAATTAAGGGGATGTGTTAAGACCACGAGTTCTCGGTCGTGAATGTAAACCTGCACTTCTCCAACTTCTTTCCTTCCGGCTTCATCCTCTTGCTCAGCGTCCGCCTCGCCAGGGAGATTGTAACTTCCTCCTTTTCTCTTAGAGGAGCTATTTTATGGACTAATGTACCTACGGCTTAGTTGTGATAAAAAGTGTACACATTATTTCAAGAATATGCAGAGTTCCTTTTAAGAGTCCCAAGTTGTTAGCAGTAACATGAAATTATTGGACAGTGTTGCTGAGGCTTAGCGTGTAAAGAAACTTCCTTGATTTACCCCGTTTACTGGTAATGTGTCCTACAAGACTCCAGGATGGATTCGAGAAATAGTCGTCTTGGCTCGTACATTGCGGTGCCACCGATAAGGGCGTGTAAAAGTGTATGGAAGTGTATTTGGTAAAGCACAACGTATCAAATGTGAGAATGGAGCGCCGTTGAAGTGGGGTTTAGTATGTTAATGTGGTAAAGCATGGAGGTCGGACCAGTGACTGGTCAGTCCCGAAGAGGTTTCTCGGGAGACAAAATGCCGTAAGTTCAAAGGAAATGCTAGTTATGACTGGGCGATCGAATGAGTCAGAGAACAGGAAGTGGGGGAGCCTCTTATTTACGCAAGTGTATTGACTGAGTAATTGGATATTAGTAATGGTAATTGCATGTAAATCCTATTCAATCAATAAAGTTGAAAAGGTGAAACACACGATATGATTACACAGCATGTAATATGTAATATGCTCGAGCATACTGGATATATACTTAGTTTCGAGATGCGAAATGTATAGAAAGGATAATATACGACGAATAATAAGAATTCAGGAAATTCATTCGCGGGCCATTTTCCTGTTGCAATTGAAACAAAAAACTCGGGGAAGGAAAATGGGGAATAGTTGAATAAATCCCATTCGGGCTATGGGACGCGCCGCCCCAGGCGTGCCATCACCATGGGGATGAGTGAAGTAAAAGGGTTTTAGGAAATGGATGGTGTGGCCAACGTGCTTGTGTCTGTGCTCTCTCTCTCTCTCCTCTCTCTATCTATCTATCTATCTATCTATCTCTCTCTCTCTCTCCTTCTCTCTCTCTCTCTCTCTCTCCCTCTCTCTCTCTCTCTCTCTCTCTCTCTCTCTCTCTCTCTCTCTCTCTCTCTCTCTCTCTCACTCTCTCTCTCTTTCTCTCTTTCTCTCTTTCTCTTTCTCTTTCTCTCTCTCTCACTGCTTGTGGTTTATCTGACTTATGTAATTTACATATTTCAATCTGTTGTTATAGCTGTAGGTTTTTGTGATAGATATCTGAGCCCAAAGAGGGACTGAAATGTGGGTAAGGATAACTTATGTTACCTCATCCTATTGAGATGTTAGTAACCATTTGTCTCAATAAACTTTTGTTAGTTAAAATTTCTCTCTCTCTCATTCTCTCTTTCTCTCCTCCCTCCCTCCCTTCCTTTTCTTCTCCCTCTCCAAACTCCCTTGCGCTCCATTCCCTCCGTATCTCCTTCCTTCCTTCCTTCCCTCCCTCTTCCTCTCCCTCCCTCCGTCTCTGCCGGCCTGCAACCTCTCATTAGCCTTGGATAATGAGATCTGTCTCGCGATGGATGTTCTCTCACCCACAATAAAGCAGGTCTGTTCACCCTCGCTGCCGCCTGTGCTTCACTCCTTCTCTTTTGTCGCCGTCTCCCTCGGCCGCACTTTTTCCTCTTCTCTCTCCTCAACACACTCAGAATGGTCTGCTCGCCCCTCTCCTCGCATTCTCCCTTTCTCTTCGTCGCGGTCCTTTCGCTTCAGTCTCTGCACCTCTTTTCTCATTCACTTGCGCTTTCGCCATGTTGAGTGATGAAGGTCTTATTCTACGGTCTTCCAGTTAGACCCTTAGTCGACACACTACAAAAGCTCACTCCGCAGTTTGTTGGTTTTAATCTCTCTGCTCCGTTGAAATATGTGTTGGTGAATATGATGTCATTCTTTCTTGTTGCAACGGAAAAATAGGCATTTTTCCTTCAATGGAAGGTCTTATTTTATATCAATAGTGTCAAAAAGTGCATGTAACAAATATTGACATTTTGCATGATATTCAAATTTATGTGATTTAGGGGGTATAAACATGATTTTAAGATTATTACACCAGGGTACTATCTAGATGTAACATGGCACTTTATGCTATTATAAAAAGCAAAATACTGCCGTGCGCTCTCCTCCTCTCCTTTCCTCACTTCATCCTACCGGATTGTTTTTGTCACTTCGCCGGCTAGTGCCGCAAGGAACATATTGGATGTGTGTGTCGAGAGAGATTATGAGGTTGGGATTATTATCGAGGTATTTCGGGAATATTTTTTGTGTGCTCTGGTCGTGGTCATATTTGCCTGTGGCAGACTCTCCTTGTCCCACCAGGAATAAGCATGATTATCGAGCTTTGGTATTGTTAGTATTATCAATATTGCGAATGATGTTGCTATTATTGTTATTAGGGACTTGAAAGGAGAGAGAGAGAGAGATAGAGAGAGGGAGGGAGAGTGAAAGAGTTTGTAAGAAAGCCAGTCCAATCTTTGAGATAACAATGGACTTTCTTCTTGAAGGAAATGTGCAGTTTTTGAAGAAGAGAGAAACAGAAAGGAAGTTAAAGAATTCAACATAGTATGTTATAGAGGTGTTACGAATATAGAAACGGAAAAGAACATGTAACTCTCTTGCAGCAAATGAACATACATCGGGTTAAATTTGGTCTATCCTAGATAGACTTAATTTGAATGCATAAGTCATTTATATACGTAAAAGGTACAACGCTCGGTGTTATTTGTCTCTCTCTCTCTCTCTCTCTCTCTCTCTCTCTCTCTCTCTCTCTCTCTCTCTCTTCTCTCTCTCTCTCTCTCTCTCTCTCTCTCTCTCTGTCTTAGAATATATTTCAGATATATATATATATATATATATATATATATATATATATATATATATATATATATATATATATATATATACATACATACACACATACCCACATTTGTTTATTTATTCATTTAAGTTGTATTTAGATTAGGCAGTAGGAAGAAGTTAAGCATTGAGTGCTTTTGGTGTTCTTAAGGTCACGGCTGCCCAGGGGTGAGAAGGGCTTGCTGAGAGAGGGTGTCAGAACAAGAAATCATTGAGAGGCAAAGTCAGAATAAAAGCGAATGGTTGAATCGCCCGTAAAAGCTGTAGGAATAGTGTGAAGGTCGTTAAGGAAGTGAGGAAGAGCACACGATTCCTAAGAGACATGTTTAGAAGCAAACGAAGATGCAGTCGTGCATGCCATAAGCGACGAGAGAAGATAGGTAGCTAATTATCAAAATCAAAAGTCAATGGTTGGAATTTTGATTAGCAGATCCTGATTTTATGTTCTATTGATAGCGGCAGGCAGTCGAAGTTTCCTCTAAGTCCCATTGAGTAGACAACTAATAGTGGTTAAAGTAGAAATAAGGGTACTTGTGTTCAAAAAGCAATGCAGATGATTAGAAGGTAATGACTTCTGATTTTTATAACGTTCATGCAGAGAGTTAAGAATTGCGTGGACTTACGGCCTTAAATTGTGAGTGAGAGTATAAGATTGTGTTGAGGTGATTCAGCAACGAGAGGAATGTGGAGAGAAGAAATAGGGGAAAACTGAAGTGTTGTAGCTTCCAGGGCAGAGGAGATCATTATATAAACATCAGTTATTGAAGACTTTGTATGAGTAAAACCAAAAATACTTGGTGAGAGAGACAGCTTATTCAATCGTATGCAACTTCTCCCAGTATGGTTTGCGTGTAGCGTGATCGCGGGAGGGAAACCTTGAAATTATTGGTTATTTATTATTTATTAGTAGTAGTAGTAGTGTAGCAATTTATATCATCATCGTTAGTATTATTGTTGCTATTATTGCTGCTGTTCGTTTTGCACATGAGTGATAATGAAAGGGATGATTATTCCAATACCAATTATTTATTATCATTTCTCATTTCTCAGCAGTAGTAGTAAAGGGCTCAGTGGTCCATAATATCCGGTTTGAAAGCTCAGCCTTTGCCCTACATATCGACAATGCCAACAGGTCTAGTTGTTAATAATGTCGAAATGGGAATGGAGAGGCCGCTCGCTCCCGCCGTAGGGATAACTTAGGGAGATGCAAGAGTCAGCTGCTGGTTCCCAAGGGAAACTCACAGTTAAGGCAAGAAACCATAAACGCCAAAGGAAATTTGAAAACGTAGAAATGTGATGGGAAAAGGTGATACAAGGTCCTAAGATTATCTATATCCTGAAAAAGCTAGAATACCACAATCATGATTTGTTTGCAAGCAGTGAAATGGGAGCCATGTGGCCATCTGGGAGCTGTCATGGGCTCCTGGGAATTGAAAGGTGAGTATACCAAAGCAAAATGTATGACTGGGTACAAGTACGCCCTACACGACTGGGTGATGAAAAGACAGAGTCGTCCATTTCGTCTTTCTGGAATTCGCATATTGATGGCTGAGTAGAACAGCTAAGATCAAACAAGCCCCCTGTAGGATATACTACATTCACTCAGGCATCGGCGAACCTTCGTGATGAGACCAGTCTCGGGCATAGGACAGTGGTTTCAACCCCTAGAGTATGCCACAAAGGATATGTCACATCGTTGGGAAAACATTTCTTGCCAATATGTCTTCTCAGAAGTTTTCAGCTAATTTGGACCACACGCAATATCAAATTCGGTGGCCAGGAAAGGAGGTACGATTTGCGTGAGGAAAAGGCTTTTGTCAGAGGTGAAGGTAATGATAACACTAGGCCAATCTTTTTTAGTGGTCTAAGTAGTGCACCCCAGTGATAACTTATATAGGTCTCATGTGAATCGGACCCTCGGAAGTTAACTCAGGCTGCGACGGGAATTGAAACAAATCGGTCGACGAGTGACCAGAGTTTGCGGCGTTCTGTAGTTCTCTCACCTAGGATCGTTTTCCTTCACGTTCTCTCCTCCCGTTTCCTCCATGTGGATTCGCCTATCACCGGCCATTTTTCTCAGTGCCATTCTCTCTCTCTCTCTCTCTCTCTCTCTCTCTCTCTCTCTCTCTCTCTCTCTCTCTCTCTCTCTCTCTCTCTCTCACTGAAGCGTTCCCAGTGACTAGGAAGGCACAAATAATTTAACCATGTAATGCCGTATATCTATTAAAGTGTTTTAAGACCTTCAACCCGCACTGTGACATGATACACCACTCGAGGATATTGACATGCCTTCAGTTCTTTCATAGGTAGAAATTACTGAATCATATGGAAATATTGCTGCTCAGAAAAAAATATATAACTTTTTACGTCCTCCCGAAAACGTATATTGTTTAGATATTGCCACTTTATTTGTGGTATAAATTTCATTTTGGAAGAAACCTTACATCTTGATTTTTCACTGAAGGGCAATTAATCATCTAATATGTTAGTAAAATTCTTAGGCGTTCTAGAATAGTGGATGACTAACGATGGCTACTAACCTTAATTTCCATTATGTATGGTGCAAGTCATTTTTCTTTAACTTGCACCGTGAATAACTGAGATGTAACAAAACCATCAGTTTGCTTCGTTGGCACGATAAAGCTGATATACCAAATATACGTCTTTTGGAAATTTTGAATAAAACGAAATATAAGCAGCATGAGGAAGCATAACTTATACGAAAGAGCTAACCTCATTTCCAGCTTGTCATTAATAATAAACGTTTGGTTATGCCTGTAGATAGATCTCTGTTGAAACAGAAAACCCTTTCTTACCATGGAAGATAATGTGCAGTGTATTTAGGAACGAACCAGAAATTCTTGTAATATTTTGAGTGATTGAATCTTTTTTTATCTTATAATTACATAACGGTTACTTGACCGTTTTAACAATTAGATTCTTTGTATATTTATAATTGAAGGAATGAAACGGCCGCAAATATTTCAAGACTTCATAATGGTTTCACATGTCTTTTCAACTTGGTTCGTCGTCTTTAACTGTGCTTTATGTTTTTGGCACTTCACAGAGTTAGTCTAGCTTACCTGTTGTTATCACAATTCCTCTTTGGTGCTTCCTATACAACTATATAGCTAAGCAGTAACTTTTCCTGTGTGTGATGTCTGTTTCTCGAAAACCCTCCGAGCTGAGGGCTGCGGTGACTCGCAGGGAGTCCCGGTGGGGCAGGTAGGCTAAACCACCCTCATATTTCACGCCGAGATGCAGAGATCTGTCACCTTTAGCTCGTTTTGGACCGCTTAATGATCCCCCGTGTCCAGACGTCGATTACTGAAAGGTTCCCCGTCAATGTTTTTTTTTTGTTATCTTCCACGGAGCAATTGTATTTGTTCCCTTCACAAGAAGTGAGGGATGCCATATCTTCGGAATGGCCTAGTGTGCGAAGTGCTGTGATGATGAAGGGCTATGCTATGAACTTCTTCCTATACATATCTATGTGTGGTTATTACCAGAGTGTTGATAGCGTTACCAACTAAATTTAGTTACTAAATTTAGCATCTGTATTTACCAGATATTATGTATGTGGAGTTGATATTATCGGTAGTGGTTTTAGTTTGTTAAATCTGATCTCGTCTGTTTGTTATGCGTTATCGAGAGCTGCTTTCTGATTTAGAAATCGACGTTTAAAGGCACAACATTCATTCTACGTGTGTAGTTCACATTTCTCCTTTTAAGAATAATAACATTTATTTAACGCATACTATTTACATACATGCGAACTGAATAGAATTTTAGTGAAATAAGTTACGAAATGCTGTGTTTCTCGCCAGTCTGTGTCAGTGGTGACGAGGTTCTTTCAGAGCTCCTGAGCCGTCCTGAGTTCCTCCTCGGCGATCGTTATCTCGCAACAAGATTTCTCCCCTGCGTCTCCCCATCTAATGTGTGTGCCTCGACCTCGACCTTATCTGCATCTGCCACTTTTCCTCCGCCTTCTTCTCGTATCAGCGTTCATTTTATCATATCCTATAACAGTTACTCATTGGTGAACTGATGAAACGCCCCGTTAGCACCATTCAACCCCCCCCCCCTCTTTTATTTGTCATACATGGTTACGAAACGAATTGTGGAACATTTTATTTCGACCCCAAGCACTACTGAAGCAACATCAGGGGACAGGGTCCGGTTCCATATTCCACCAGATTTTTACATGTTTCCCATCACATGTCTGGCATCTCGCGTTTTCTCTCCCCATTACTTCTTTGTTTGTTCTTCATTCCTTCCCTCCAAACCCATTGCTCATGACCTTTCTCATTGCACGTTTTGCTCGCCTCCAGGTCCAATATCCATCACCAACTTCTGCGTCACTATTTTCCTCTCGCGCCGTCTCCCCTCACGTACAACGCCTGTCACTTGCCATTACGCTCAACATGTTTCTACTGCTTTTATTTTCTATTTTGGTCTTGCTATATGACTTAGGTACAAAATCTCAGATTTTTAGTGTACCAAAATTATATTTCGATTGCAGCTTGCAACCGAAGTGTTCTTGCTGTACTCGTCACCAGTTACTATACTACCTTACGAACGAGAAGAAATAGCCTAGGCACTCAAGCGCCGTGCTCCCCTGCGCCTGCCGCCGCGCTGTGACTCATTTGTATTGTAGATCAGGCTGCGTCTACTAGGCTTAAGTCCTCCCAACCCACTCCTGCGCCTTTTAGGGAGCCTCGCCGAGACTTGTATGGCCGACGCAGAATTTTTACATCATCGGATGTCAAAATGATTAATTGCTCTGAATGAGGATAACGTTGAAGTACTGTTGAAAACGAAAAAATAAAGACGATGAGCCCTGCCGATACGAGGCTTTTATTACTATAACAACTGCTACTTCTGCTTTTCTCATTTGCTTTACTACTATTACTACCATTTCTACTTCTACACGATAGTTCGTAGTTCCACATAGTTTGTGGTTCCGCATTCCACATAGAGAGCCAACTATATGTATGGCAGTTCTTTCTCCGGCATGACCTTAGCAGGTCTTGCGTAGGACTTACCCGGAAGACCCTCTCCTTCTGAAGCTGTAAAACCCAGTTGTATGGAAATACCAGTCTGTGATGAGGATTCCGTCTCCATCCTCATTCGCGTATGGGCCGCCGTAATGTTAGTCCTCGACGGCTAGGAGCCAGAAACTTGAAGATTCGGATGTCAAACAAGGCTCTGTCGTGTGTTCGGAATCCTCAAGCACTTGGCTCGGCCATTGTGTTGTGTGTTAATTTGTTTGTGGATCAACCTCTCACCTTCCTGTAGCAATAGGGTTGATTCTGTTGTAATGTCATGCTCAATATCGTGCACCATTTTGGTTGCACTTCACCGCTGCGCTGTTTGTAGTTCATTTGTTGAGCAGCGTCAAAGGAAGAGCCAAGTAAGTACCGGGATGGGACAGTATACCTTCCACTAACCAAACAAGACAAAATATCTTTCTGACTGAAACCTGTAGCTTCGATTCTTAGGACTGTTGATCAGTTCACTGCAGGCATGTGTACACTCAGAGGCACACATACACACGCACGTACGCACACACATAAGCACACATACGCACACGCACACACACACACACACGCACACGCACACGCACACGCACACGCACACGCACACGCACACGTACACTCACTCACTCACTCACTCACTTACACACACACTCTGTATACTATTTTTATTCTTTATTAGAGTATACCTGCTGCTGCCAACAATATGTTAATGTGTGTGTTTTTATCTGTGTAGGTGGGGGGTTGCCTGAGTATATATTTTATTCATCATTGCAGTGTGCATAGTCAAGTGCATTCCATCCTTAACGGCAGAAGGAGGGAGTTTGAATGTGCAGAGGTAGACCAGAAGAGCAGCGCAGCGCAGGCCGAGCTCCTTAAGAGAGAAAGCTCTGAGATAGTTTTAAGTTACATCTTCAAGAGCTCACACCAACTACCCGTTGTGACGCGTGAATGAACTTGCCTGTGTTGAGGAGGGGCTAAGAAGGATCAGTTTGAGGCTTGAGGTGAGGAAAATCGCGATTGGGACGGGAATAGCGTATCGGGTGTTAATTAATGCGGGAAATGGTAACCGCATAACCTTTTAGATTTTGTAGAAAAAGGTGAGTGCGTATTTGTGGAAATGTATTGGTTTCAGTTTCCTATAATTTTACGATGATTTGGTTCTTGTCATTTCCCGCTTCCCTGTCAACAGGTACCGATGAAATGATGAATACTTCACACTCATTTCCTTTTTCATTACCCTTCGAAGATACATCAGAAAAGCGTGTATACATTCATATATCTGTGATGATAGAATGATGTTCATATGAACAGATAGAATGAAGACACGATAGTTTCATTTTGCAATTAAGTACCAGCTTGTCAATATGAAAGATCTTTGTACATCATGTCCCCCGATGGGGCCTGCGGTCGACCCCAGGGGGTGTAACCGGCGGAGGTACGATTACTCGACCGCATTGTATCGAAAGAACGGCTTTCGTTAATCTGACTCAGGAATCCCCTCGTTACGCGTCTCATTATTTTAGGATTGCCATCACTGCACTGAGCTCCCTCTCATGGTGCAACGACGAAGGAAAGCAGGAGGTTGAGGATCACAAGCCACGGGAAGACGGTGAAGCGACTCCCTTCACAGTTGAATTGAATAACGTTTCATTTGAGAGGACAAACCAGGCTCCCCCACAGGGTTTGCTTGCGAATGAAAACACTCCCTCTTACTCCCTCCTCCCCCCCTCCCCCCATCTCTATCTCTCTCTTTCTTTCTCTCTCATTCTCCCTCCTTCCCTCCCTCCCTGTCTCTCTCCATCTCCATCTCCATCTCCATCTCCCTCCACCCTCTCCTCTCTCTCCATCTCCCCTCACCCATTCCTCTCTCTCTCTCTCTCTCCATCTCCCCCACCCTCTCTTTCTATCTATCTATCTCTCTCTCTCTCTCTCTCTCTCTCTCTCTCTCTCTCTCTCTCTCTCTCTCTCTCTAGTACACATGCGCACATACCAGGAAGTGTATATATTTCCCAAAGCATTTTTGCATTTTCTTCTAGCTCATTTTTTATGTAAAAACCTTTTCATCAACAAAGGTCGACGTGAAGCTTCAGAAGCGAGGAGAGCGCGGAGGAGATAAAGAAGGGGAAGTGATAGGCTGTTATCTTCCGGGATGCAAAAGTTATTGCTCTGAGATGAGTTTCCGTCGCGGCGATCAGAGAACGGGCGGGGGAAGTAAACACGGATATAAAGGTGCCTGCCAGAAGGACACGGTATAATAAGGCCGATATACCTTGCATGGCCTTGGTAATAAATTTAGCAAAATGCGGAATATCCCAAGTAATGCAGTATGAAAATGCGAGTTATTGATAGACACGAGAAGGAAAACAGTCATCGATAGACCTGGGAGCCGATGAGGAATGCCGGGAATGTGTGCCATTGTGGTGCGTTCATTGAAATTATTAATGTATACGGTCTGGGTTATGTGCAGGGGAGCGCCCCTACATGCGGCTTATAGGTCCAGCGCGTCCTTCAAAGGAAAAGGGAGCTTTGGCAGTGTGTGCAGTGATTGACACTTTCATTACCATGCACACACAACAACAAAATAAACTGCAATAGAAAGCAGCAGCAAGCCACTTGAAGCACACGGTCAGCGGCGCCAAGGGCGTGCAGCGACATTGCTTCTGCAGTCCCGAAATCGTCCATTTCTCACCCAGTCCCTCGGAGGTCCCGGCGGCATGTCATTAAGCCCTGCATTCCACCCTTGGCCACCAGCCGTGGTGGCCTGGTGGGCGTAAGTCAGATGAGTGCAACAAACGCGTCGCTGGCGCTCCCTTTGATCTGGATTTATGAATGGGATCCTATGCCATCAGGCCTTTTTGGTTCCTGTAAAAGGCTTATCTCTGGGAGTAAGCCGTACGTCGACCGACGACGTTTGTGGGGTTTGTGCAGGGTCTGGCCCCTGGGTTTGCGGACATGAAAGCAGGACCAGTCTTGGCTGTGGCGACGCAAAATGCAATCTGGATAAATAATGGAATCTGAGCATTCCCTATCGCCTTAGATCTTAGTTTTAGAAAAATCGAAAAGGCATTTTGGAAATTTCTCTCTCTCTCTCTCTCTCTCTCTCTCTCTCTCTCTCTCTCTCTCTCTCTCTCTCTCTCTCTCTCTCTATCTCTCTATCTCTCTATCTCTATCTCTATCTCTCTCTCCATCTCCCCTCACCCACTCCTCTCTCTCTCTCCATCTCCCCCACCCTCTCTTTCTATCTGTCTATTTATCTCGATACGACATTGTAATATCCTTGCACTGATCAGATCAATTCTTGGGTGGTAAAGAATAACACAAATATTTCATGTCGCTACTAAAGTACTTTTGATGATGGACATTTATGTGTTTGGTTTCCTTGGACGGATTCTGGGGAAGAAACTCAATTGTATGGAATTCTAGCCACGTGGTATATGATCCAGTGCTTTGTTCGAATTTCTTTATTGTTTTTTCGTAGATATGAAGCCCCGGTATATGTAAATCAACTTGTAAAACTGCACCGATGGCGAGCTTGTAACAGCTCTCCATGAAAGATTCATTATCCCATCAGCTAAATTGCAGCACGCTATCATCGCAATACCAAAAATTGGGGAATCCTGCAGAGAATTATATTTTTTCATATATTAAATGTTACCCTGATTATTTGGTGATCATTGGTCTTGTTGACATCAAAATACTTTATGCTTAAGAGATTATAGCTTATCCTCTCAAATGTCCTATTTTGCATATCTTTACTTATAGGCATTATACATCTGATAATTGACATACGTCATATCTGATCCTTTCTAATATTATTTTTAATTATGCAAAATTATCCCCTTGTCGCATTAGAGATAAACTAAAAAAGTATTATTTGTGCGCGCGTGCAGAGAGAGAGAGAGAGAGAGAGAGAGAGAGAGAGAGAGAGAGAGAGAGA
>BOPN01001260.1:72500-77500 GCA_017312705.2 Penaeus japonicus
CGAGACGAAGTGAAAGGAGAACTTCGCTCTGAACGCCAGCAAGTGAAGCATGACAAGGTACAGTGGTACACCCGGCTCTCTCTCTCTCTCTCTCTCTCTTCTCTCTCTCTCTCTCTCTCTCTCTCTCTCTCTCTCTCTCTCTCTCTCTCTCTCTCTCTCTCTCTCTTTATATACATATATATATATATATATATATATATATATATATATATATATATATATATTATACATATATATACATATATGTACACATATATACATATACACACACACTACTACACACACACACACACACACACATAACTACTACAAACACACACACACACACACACACATATATATATATACATACATATATATATATATATATATATATATTTATATATATATATATATATATATATATATATATATATATATATATATATATATATATATATATCGGTGGCCGGCGCTCGTGGACGCGGAAAAAGACTTCATTCCCAGTCACACCGGATGCGGACGGAGCTGACCGCGCTGACCGGCCTACTTTGGACCTTCGTTTTCCTCCGTCAGTCGATGCGAAGATGGCGCAGTAGCCGCACCAAAGAAGGGGGGGGGGTGGTAGTAGGAAATCTTAAAACTACAGGAAAGTTTAGAGTAAGGCATTTGGGAAATAATCCTAATTAGGTGGGTATCGACACGAATATCATCATCGCCATTACCATCATCAGCAGCAGCACATTACCATCATCACCACCAGCAATATCATCATCATCATCACCTTCACATCACCATTGCATTATCATCATTAGCATAATCGTCATCCCCTCAAAAACATAAGTAAATATAAACGCCAAAACATCCAGATGTGGTGCCTATTATCAGCATCAACACCTCCATTATCGCGAGTTGTCCAGTTTCGCGTCGTTCCGTCGTCCCAGTTCCGGCCCCACGAGAACGCCCTGTCGCCGGCGTCTGCGATGCCGGCTTTGTAGCTCCACGTCCGGCCCGGAAGCCTCGTGGGATAACACTGTAGCGATTATTTCCGTTGCCGTCGTCGCTTGCCAATTGGCCTTTGAACACGATGTGTGTCTGCCTCCGGGAGACCTGGACCTAGAATAGGTAAACATTTGGCCACTTTTCTTGATGTAATGTCGCATTTCATGTCGTGTTTTTGAATACTTTTATTAATAGTGGAAGCACGCTATTGTTTGAGGTGATTTTGGTCTTAATCGTTTGGTTTTAGCGGTACTCTCTCTATATCTATCTATCTCTATCTCCGATATTTTCTCTCTATATATTTCTATTTCAATCTCTATCTCCCACTCTCCCCCTCTTCCCTTCTCCCTCTTTCTCTCTCTGACGTCAACATCTCCAGCTCCGCCTCACAAGCGCAAGTACGAGTCCTAAGGGATCGCCTCGTCAGCCGCTGGGAGCCGCATCGCCTTCCTCCTAAACCCAAGTCTGACACGCCATAAAATCATCTGAGTTGGCTTGTGGCTGTAAACTGCGACGAAATTTTAACGCTCCTTAAGTCACAAAATATGCAGTTATGTTTCAGATTAGATTATTCATCTATGCTTTTGTTCGTTTGTCTGTGCTCTTAAACCGTTCTTGAAGAGCACTTGTTGCCATGTCCTCGCCTCCATCCTTTTGATATTTCCCGAGTCAGTAGTTCTAATTTCCGTTCGCATCTCGAATTTTCTCTATCGTCTTACTTGTTATTCCTTTTCTTTCCTGCTTCCTAAGTTCCTTCCCTATTCCTCGCTTTTGTTTCCCCGGCTATCCTGCGTGATCTTTTCCGTCCAGTGCGCTTCCTCCGCCTTCACTCGAGCATTTCGGCCCTCCTTGCAAAATAGCGCTGATGCGATCGGTAATCTAATATTGCGGTGGTTGAAAGCTGCTCTCTTGTCCGCTAATCCTTTTAGGTCGTGGATACAACTTTCGCCTTTGAAAGCGAGGTTTGGTCGAAGCCACTTTCTTCATCGACGTTCAAGAATTAAAAGATAATCTTGCACATGTTCTTGATGCACTGGCCTCGTTTGTCTTGGGGAGGATGCTCGCACTGCTAGTATTATGTCGAGAATATTGGCCTGGCGCGGACCACTTGCCTCGTGGCCGTTGCTATGAATGCGAACGGTATTGCAGCTTCCGGTAGGTAAGGCATTATTTTTTTTCCTATGGATTGCAATGTATATGCTGCAATATCCATGACAGGAGGAGGCATTACGATTACTTCGTCTCCGTTTAGAATGATACTAAAAAGAAATGTTTTCCCTTATTCGTAGGTACGTTTTTCAATAAAGGAATATTAAAAAATACATATATATATATATATATATATATATATATATATATATATATATATATATATATTGAGATCTAGTGTTATAATGAGAATTTTATGGATGCCCAGGTTCAAATGGTGATTCCTATATTATACCTATACTTATTATCGTTGTGTGTATGTATATATATATATATATATATATATATATATATATATGTATATCATATCTGTGTGTGTGTGTGTGTGTGTGTGTGTGTGTGTGTGTGTGTGTGTGTGTGTGTGTGTGTGTGTGTGTGTGTGTGTGTGTGTGTGTGATATGTGTAGTGTGTAGTGAATTTATGTATGAACGTGACATGAAATTATATGAATATATTATATTGTTTTATGCCACAAATTGATTTCCATTTCCATTCCGACAACCCTTTCAAAGTTGAAAGAATTATGCGTGTGTGATGATTAAAGCGTGTTATCCACTTATTCATTTCGTGTATTTTCTTGGCGGCATTAATGTCCCATGCGGCTGAAAGGCTTTGTAGAATGGATCCCGGGAAAGGTGGTGTGAGGGATCAGTCTAGAAATTTGTTTGTTTCTCGATTATTTATCATTATTGATTTTTTTTCTCTCTTTCCAGGTAAGTGTGTCCATCAAGCACTTCCGTAGAACCGGTGTCGTAAGTTAAGGATTTCAGGTTCGGCTATCTGTCACTTTTTATATATATTTTTAGATTTGACCTTTTCAAAGTAGCGACAAACTTCCGTTTTCGATTTCTATACACACACACGTACACACACATAGACACTTATACACACTCACTCACTCACTCACTCACTCACACTCACTCACTTTAATACACACACACGCGCACGCACACACACACACACACACACACACACACACACACACACACACACACACACACACACACACACACACACACACACACACACACACACACACACCAACTTTATACAATAAGACCGAAAAAAGAACAGCAAATCCTGAGAGCGTAGTTGACAGCGGAAGGCAGCATCATGCATTTCTAACTCCGCGGCTGTCATTGAGTGACAGTTCCTTGTATATCACATTTAAATGAATCGAGAAACACTGCATGGTGATTACATTTATTAGATACAAATTATTTTTTTTATCGAAATACCATCTGGAATACGTTATTGTCTGTTGATCATTAAGAAGAAAAAAATCTTGGGTACACGGTTACAGAATTTGTGCATCCACAGTTGAACTTTATGACTATATTCTTTGAGATTTAAGTGGCCATTTTGTAAGTGTAATTCCACTTCTCAACTTGATCAATTACTCCATTTGACCGACGGAAACCTCTCTCCTCTTTCTTCATTGCACACTCTATACGCCCCTCCTCATCGTAGTACTTTTGCTTTTGTATTTATTGAGAAATGCATCACCTCAAGTCAAATCTTCAAGAATGGGGCGTATATTTTGACGATGCTCCTTTTCCAACCCTTACTTACCCTGCATTATTACTTAATTAGTTTGATTCATCTTAAAGTCACAACCATCTTTCAGGGAAAATTTTATTATGAATATGTGACTTTTTGTCACCTGCAGACAAGTAATCCTTTGCGTGCCAGATGATGTGTCTGTGCTCCGCCCATTCCCACCCATCTTCTCACACACCCACTTTCCCCAACTCGTGTTTGTTTAGGTACTAGCCGCTCCAAGGTACTCGCGTCCATGGCTCGCATGTGTGGCTTTCTAGTCGCGTTTGAAATGCCTCTTGATATGGAAACAATCTCATTCATTGTGTATTTCGAGTGTTTCGCTCAATGCCTTCTACGCGAGGAGGGCGGGGCAGTGGGCGTGCGGGGGACCGAATACGTCTTGGGAGTTTTGGTCTGATTAAGTGTCAGCTGATGGCTTTTGTCATGCTGTGGCAAGCCATAGCTTCTCGTCCAAGTTTTTTTTTAATCATTTGTGCGCCTTCCCAATTTCCAAACTTCACGGTCCTATAGTCATTCTCGCTGCCTACGAAATTCCCCACCCGTTATATATATGTGTGTGTGTGTGTGTGTGTGTGTGTGTTATGGCATCCAAACTAAATCAGAAGTGTGCCATAGGCTGCACGTCCATTATTATTATTATTATTATTATTATTATATCCACCTAACGAATAACTGAAAAAAAGGTTAATTAAATCATCTCAGTATATTAAGGTTAGTAACAAATGCGTATCACTGCACACAATGTTCGATCATTATAATTATTCTATGCCAGAGCCTTAATGATCTAGAAACTCAAAGCAACTTCACGTCATGAAGTTCTCGGTCTTTCATCCGAGCGGCAGTGTTGACTCAGGAGCACTTTGTGGGTTGCGGGACGGCCAGGGGGAGCGGGTATCAGCCTCGCTATAGCAATCGTCAAAGGAGCGAGGCGTCTTTGAAGTCTGTGTCAGGCGTCTGTCAAGAGTAATGTTAAGTGCAGTGTTACGCGTCATTCTGTTTGAACCATGAATTTGGTTTTCAGTCGCATCAAAATAAAGCTTTTCTTCTACTGAAATAACGATGTCTAAAGTGAATGAGTTAATTAATCATTAGACAGCAAAGTCTGACACGCCTTTTCCACAAAGATGTGAAATTAGAGCCCAGTCTATTCTCTGGCACTAGCAAGGCATAAGATGCAAGTGTTGTCTTTTGACGAATATATTTGCTGATCGTTACGTACTTTATATTTATTTTACTTTATGTACTGG
>BOPN01001260.1:82500-90000 GCA_017312705.2 Penaeus japonicus
GAACCGGAAGCTGTGGCGCGGAGGCTGCTCAGTGGTGCGTGCTCCGCCGCCGCTCCTCCCCACTTCCGCTGATGCTTACCTTCCTGTGCGCTACCGGCGCGGCGGCGGCGGCGGCGGCGGCGGCGGCGGCGGCGGCGGCCGGCCTCGCACGGCGCTCCTGCGGCTGCCTGCCGGGGCTGTCTTGCCTTATGAGCTTTTATTGTTATTAGTATTACTTTTATCGATATTATTATCACCATTATTTTAGTTAGAATCATCACGATTGGTTTTGTTAACATTGCCGTTATTGTTTTTATTGTAATTATTTATTATTATTATTATTATTATTATTATTATTATTATTATTATTATTGTTGTTGTTTATCATTTTACTACTACTATCTGCATTATATATTCATGATATTCATTATTATTATCAGCCAAGCAGCCCAAGCTGAAAAGGTCTGAATGAGAAAAGGGGCAAAAGGGACGATTTGAATCAGTTGTATTTTGTCTCTTCCTTTGAAATACTGATCTGGTCTTTGTTGATGTGCTCTGCTGTCTTCTCTGGAATAGTTTTATTTATTTATTTACCGGATATTTCTCTCACCTGTGAGGAGGGAGAGCGAGAGAGAGAGAAAGAATGAGGGAGAAAGGAGAGCTAGAAAAGAAGAGTAAGGAAGGAGAGCGAGAGAGAGGCAGCGAGGAAGGAGAGTGAGGAAAGAGAGCGAGAGAGAGGCAGCGACGAAGGAGAGAGAGAAGGAGAGTGAGGAAAGAGAGCGAGAGAGAGGTAGCGAGGAAGGAGAGCGAGAGAAAGTGAGAAAGGAGAGCTGGGAAGGAAGAGGGAGGAATGAGAATGAGAGAAAAAGAGTGAGGAAAGAGAGCGAGAGAAAGGCAGCGATGAATGAGAGCGAGAGAGAGAGAGAGTGAGAGTGAGGAAAGAGAGCGAGAGAGGCAGTGAGGAAGGAGAGCGAGAGAGGCAGTGAGCAAGGAGAGCGAGAGAGACAGAGAGGAAGGAGAGCGAGAGAGAGACAGTGAGGATGGAGAGTGAGAGAGCGAGGGTGTGAGCGCGCGCGGTTGTTAGTTCCGCCACGTCGGCCGCACGTCGGCGTGGCTGTGCTGTGTTCCCCTTCAGTGCGCGGAGACGTCCTGCGGCAACCGCCGGCCACCACTCGGATTTTTTAACATTATTCGTGTCATTCTCTTGGTGCTTCTTTTTGGTGGTTGCCTTCGTATTGATAGCGATGGTTATACAAATAAAATTGAATGATAATCGTTAATAGTTACACTGTAATTATTATTTTTATTATTATCGTTGCAGTTATTATTGTTATTATTAAATCTATTATCAGTGATTATTACTGCCGCTGCTTCTTCCCATTATTATAATTTATTATCACTGCTTTTATTACCACTACTACTATTACTACTACTACTGATGCTGCCGACTCATCTGTCTCTGCACAGCTACTTCTTAAGAATGGCAATACTTGTTACTGAACCCGGAGCATACCTACTGCGTAATACGTTTAATTTGCAACAGATCCGCGTTCTTATGCGACGCGCAGCGACCGCTTGTTCGCCGGAGAGGCAGGCAGTCTTCAGGGCTTGACGGCCGGGTTTCTCCCAGGCACAGGGGGCACACAGAGGAAGCGAGAACGGCAGCGACGCCTCACTCTGGCCCCTTAGTGGCCTTACCTAGGAGCCTTGAGAGTGAGAGGGAGAGAGAGAGAGGGAGAGGGAGAGGGAGAAGGAGAAGGAGAAGGAGAAGGAGAAGGAGAGGGAGAGGGAGAGGGAGAGGGAGAGGGAGAGGGAGAGGGAGAGGGAGAAGGAGAAGGAGAAGGAGAAGGAGAAGGAGAAGGAGAAGGAGAGGGGGAGGGAGAGGGAGAGGGAGAGGGAGAGGGAGAGGGAGAAGGAGAAGGAGAAGGAGAAGGAGAAGGAGAAGGAGAAGGAGAGGGGGAGGGAGAGGGAGAGGGAGAGGGAGAGAGAGAGAGAGAGAGAGAGAGAGAGAGAGAGAGAGAGAGAGAGAGAGAGAGAGAGAGAGAGACTTGGAGTATCTTTCGGAATCTATATGGTTACGTGGTATAGTATGCCAACACAAGCCCACATTACCACATCATCTCTTAACATTCTGAATATCCTATTTACTCACAGTCTTTTCATGTAGTCATATTTGTAATTTTTTTTGAAGCTCTGATGACATTCTTTCGCGTGTATGCTTCTTATCTTCAGTTAGACGACTGAGGTGCCCTTGCTCCCAGTCTCCTCATTCAGCGCTTATGTGCATCCCTTTCTTTCAGCATGCCCTCTCAAACCCGCTCAAGAACCCTCACAGTCCAAATGGCACACGTCTGTGATGTCCCCTTTTATCACACCTTTTTTCGCCATCTTTCTTCAAGACACTTCTTTCCGAAAGCCATTTTTGTGGGGTGCTTTGACGCTGGCTGTATTGACTGCAATGTGATATGAATGGTTGGGTTCATTGCCTTGCAATGTTGTGGGGAAGGGATTCGCAAAACGCCTTTCTGGTCTCAGCATGGCTTGTCTTGATTTTCCATTGGGTGACTGACTGCTATGTTTGTGCGGACATCAACAAATTGTTCTCACGTCACCTGTCTCAGAGGTCTTTGAAACCACTGCATGCTCCTTTCTTCACTAGGAATTTTGTAAAGCCAATCTCCTTTCCTCGATAACCTATCTCAGGCCATTCCTTAGTTACGATGAACCTTTTGCCATGACTTTCGAAGTCTCTAAATCAGCAGTCTACTGCCTTCTAACTTACCTTAACTCCTCTCTTCTCTCCTTTCCTACAAAGTCATTCTCTGCCCTTTCTCCCACTCGTTTCTATTTACTAAACATCGCTCAGCAATGCTTCACACAATTCTTTCATACTTAATTTCATGTGTATCACTTCTTTTAATCGGTCAAGTTAAGTTCAATAAACATGTTTATGTTTTTCACTGAAGAAGCTTATTTTTCTTATGAACTGTTAAAGTTTACAAAGAACTGAAGCATTTCATGGAATTCTGATCTCGCATCTGGGGTAGTTTTCCATCCTCCCATCTCGGCAGAGTTGGATTAAAAGCTTTCCATTTTATCCGCTCCGAAGCAATTGCTAACCCGTTGTCTCCACACTCCATTTGCCATGATGTTTCTCATCTGCTACGATAGCATCTGCTTCCTGTATAGCTGTGCGATGAACCGCTCACCAGTTTGCTGGGTCCTTCGAAAGTCGAGAACGATTCTCTATTATTATTACTCTGACTAATATCATCTTTACCTTCATCATTGTTATTTTTCTTTTCTTATTATTATGCGTAGTCTTGCTCTACCAATAGTAATAATAACCCTTTGTCATCCTTTCCAACTTCTGGCCTCCACCTCTGTAACTTCCTTGTCTTCCAAAGGTGGGTCCAAAGATCTTCATAAGTGAGGGTTGCTTTTTCTGACCTAAATTTCGTCTTATGCCTCAGCTTAGTTTGGGATATCTTTCCCTGTATAAGAAAAGGAAGCGGCGTTTGCGCTGGCAGGTTCTGTTTGATTCCCTGAATGATAAAACAAATTCTGTCTTCAAGGTATAGACTTCACTTGCTTTCTTGCAGATTGTTATATTAGGAAGCACAGACTTTTAGTTTTCCAAAAGTTATTATCGTTAAGTAACTAGATATTCATGTTTCATCAAAATAACCAGGAAATTAGTTCCAAATTGGCAGGACGTTGATCCACACACACGCACACGCACACACCCGCACGCGCGCGCGTACAAGTGTTCAAATGTTCCTTGTCATGTCATTCACTATTAAGTCTTGCTATTGACGTTGTGGCGTTGACGTTGGGCATACAAGAGAATATTTGAATCTTGAACAGTCGATTTGGGTGATGCCACGGGAAGCATTGGATGGCATTTGCCTGAGCGGTTTAGATGCCTTCCGTTCTTCCCGAGCTAATAACCTTCATAAACATTAAAGTGAAAGCTAAGTTAGGTTCTGGTTATTCAAGAAAGGTATTCGTGTGATAGGTGTGTTTTTCTTTAAAGAAAACATTCAGACTTGGTTGCAATGCGCTTTAAAACACTGCATAATCAAGTCAAGTCTATACAAGTGCAATTTCGGTGCATCGTCTAAAGGCCAGAATGAACGTTTATCATCACTATATGTGTTGTGTGGGTATCAGACGAAGACACTTTATGCATTATGTCGCCATTAGTGTTTCTCTTTTGTAAACCTCTCTGCCGATGACGAAATTCAAACACATCTAGAACCATGCAGGACACCGGTCGACAGATCTGACTGGTAGAGTAGTTGCAGCTGGAGCAGCTTCAGTGGAAGAACTGTTTTATTCTTAAGCTCAAACGGACTGTTATGACAGTTTCAGAAAAAACTACGATTTTGCAAGTCATTTGTACAATGAAAAATGAATTTGTATGCTGTTCATCTACTCCCCCTTAGAACTTCAGCTGCGCGCTGAAATGACTGGGATGTTATGAAATTTTCCTCTGAATTTTCTATGCAGCCTTTTTCTTTTATTATAGTCTGATTAACTTACTGTTCATAGTACCATCTTGTACGTAATACAAAGGATGGGTCTCATTTTAGATACGCTTATTTCATTAATGAGAAACTTTAACTTACTAGTTGTGTACCAGGGTTAAGATGGCTGGGGTTACCTTGAACTCATGCGAAGGTTTATCCTTCAGAGTCGTAGAAATATTCACATAAATTATATTGCAATATATATTCAAGGTGCAGAACAGTTGTGTTATGGAGACGTTTGGCAGATAACGAACCACCCTTGGGATAAATAGAGATTAGATGCGCAACCCGTGCAAGTATTTAGTAACAGCAGTGTCACCAACCAAATCATGTGATGTAAACACCAAAAGGAACAAATTTCCAGCTGCTGATAGTGGTTGATGCTCTCCACGGTGTCCCCCCTGTGCCTCAGCTCAGGACCCCCTAGTGCGGGACATACCTTTGTCGCCAGCCACGTTCTGCCTTACCTTACGTCAGCCGTCTGTCCAGCCCAGCATTCTCACCCTTACTTTATCTAATCCTAGTATTCCAACTTTACTGATTTTGATTTTTTGTAACGCAAATATTGTGTAAATGGTCGGATTTATCCTCCCGTAAAGATGGATTGATTGCTTGGATATAATGTCATAGGAGATTCTTTCACTCCACCATCACCGGGAAGTGTTCCTTTTCGTTAGTGGTGTACTTTACCGACTGTTTTCTTGCATCCTTCCGACTTCACTATGTACTACACTACGTCACTCCACCTGAAGGTCTTTAAGGGTGATGCCTTGGGCAAAGCATCACCGATGTGCAAGTTTTTCAAGCCGAGATAAGTACGAAATCATTGGGCACATACCTTAAACTGACATTCGGGAACATACATAAAATATGAGACGGCCCCTATATTCGCCCATATATTTACTACGGACGCCCAAGCCATGAATTATCCGGAAGGAATTTACGAATATTAGTTTTTATTTTAATGAACTTGACTTTACGCGTTGGCTAACTATTTCACAACACTTTCTGCACCGTACGAATACTAGGCGAGAATTTAAAACAGTGTTTCGTAAGAGTAATGGTAGTCATAAGAGTTTACTATTAGTCGGTCATCCTTGGTCACCTGATCGCATAAATGCGTCCCATGAACAGAGAGAAAGAGACAGACAGACAGACAGACAGACAGAGACAGAGAGATATGCATCCCAAGTTTTATAAGGTATATATGTAATTTATATTCCTCGTTAAAAACTATATATATCGTACGGCTTTAGGTTCAAGTATTCTTTTGTGGTTTTGAATGTTAACTCTCCTCTGTATCCAGTTGTCCTGAACCATTGCTTATATGCTGCTAGACGAAACCAATAGTCATTCGGTTCGCCGCGTTATATCGAGCGGGGGGAGGGAGGTACTGGGAAGGCCCCGGTACTGAGCCATAAACCTCCCGACGAAGCCGAAACGTCTTGTACTGTTTGTCCCGCGGGATGTTTATGGCCCCGCGGAGCCGTGTCCACCACCCAGGGGGAGGGACTGCGAAAAGAGAAGAGTATGGGCGGAGGGGAGGAGGGAAAAGGAGAGCGAAGGATTAGGCAGAGAAGAGACACAGACACAGACAGAGAATTAAAATCTATACTACATTTATACCTACACGCTTTGTTTATATCATATCAATTCGTATGAACCTTCAACCAAACTGTATGAAAAAAATAAATGCTGAAGCTTGATTCACATTGTATAAGTACAAGAAGCTACACACTTTGCACACACATACACACACACACACACACACACACACACACACACACACACACACACACACACACACACACACACACACACACACACACGTGTTTGTTTGTTTATTGTGTGATGCTTAGGAGGAGGAGGATCCCTTCATCATATTCCAGGATTTCTTCATTCTTTGATAGTTCACCTGTTTATAATACTGCCGAAGACTTTTCATAAATCCGAGCCGCTGTTCATTGTAGTTGAAGGCAGCCGCGTTCCTTCTAAGTACGCGCGCCCATCAATCAGACTTTATGATAGCGAGCTGCCTAAGGTTTCTCTCTCTGCGTGTTTATTGAATTTCTCACCTGACCCGGAGCTCCGTAGGGGCGCCTCGGGAATCGTGACTTCCCGTGGCGTGGCGGAGGAGCGCCAAGAAAGGAGGAGGATGTGCTAGCCGAGAAAAGGAAGGCCAAAGGATGCTACGGGAGAAAAGGGAAGGCCAAAGCATGTTGTCTGAGATAATGGAAAGCCAAAGAGTTCTGCAAGAGAAAAGGCAAGGGCGAACGATGCTGCTGGAAAAAGGCAGGCCGACGGATGTGGCAGGCAAAACGGGAAGGATGTTATAGCAGAAGAAGAGAAGGTCAAAGGATGTTACAGGACAAAAGAGAGGGCCAACGATGTTACAAAAGAAAAGGAAAGCCAAAAGATAATTTAGGGGATAATGGAAGAAAGCGTTGGTGTTCAAGGAAGTGGCTGAAACGGTCGTCTGTTAGACAGTTGACTTGGTAGACAGATTTTAATATATTTTTTTTTATTTTACTACTCCTTTGACCCTCCAGGAGGTTTCGCAATGGAGGTAGTAGTAACTCACATTACGGCCAAAGTTGCAGTTAGATTCAATCTTTAATTGGTCAAAAGATTTCAATGGTAGCACAAGTAGATATCTTCGGACGTTGCCTTACTTCAGTTCTGGTTCTTTAAATCAATCATTTGTATGTTTTCGATGCAAATAGAAGTTTAAAGAATAACATTTGACGAAATCTTCCTGGCATCATGAGGAAGGCAGGATTTGAACTGATTTTCCATTAAAACAGGATTTTTCAGAACCTTTGAGGGTATTCTCTGAAATTTATTGACTGAAAGTCATACTTTTAGCAACGAGGCAATGTCAAGTTAAATACCAATAAAGGAAAGATGTGTTTGGCTGCTTTAGACGATCCACGATGGGAGCTCAGCGAAAAAAATTCCCAGCTAACTAGATGTAATCGCCTTGCACAGT
>BOPN01001260.1:97500-105000 GCA_017312705.2 Penaeus japonicus
AACAAATTCATTTCACCCAAGTAACACCAAAAGTGAATTTTCTCATGGCAGTATATTTATAATGTCAATATGTATGGTTTTTATAGTTAAGGCTGGATTGATAAAATTGTTTTGCATGTCTGGAATAGTTACTTAAATTTCATGTTGAAAGATTATGTTAAATAGTTGTTTCAATGGATTGATGATATTTGTAAGGGTAAGCTTGCTGGGCAAGAACAACAGCAAGAAAAAAGACATCAGTTGTATTTATCAGTGATTTTACTTGTGTGAAAATTTATGATTATCATTGTTGTTCTTATAATTTTTTTTGTATATATATATTTATAACCATTGTTGTAAATTTTATAATATTATTGCCATCTTCATCATCATCACTGTCATCAGCTTTATCTTCTCATCATTATTATTTACATATATTTATACATACACATAGATATGAATATCACAACACCACAGTAAGATTTGAAATTATGTAAAAGAACATTGCCATGAGAAAAAAGGAAAATATTGACTGTGTCTATATACCCTAATGTCTGCTTGTATTGCAGGAACGGTCGATGCATCGCAACATCCGCCATCTGTGATGGTAGGGACACGTGTGGCGACGCCAGTGATGAACAGAACTGCAATCGGCCTTTCTTCTCTCTCACACCGGGAGCGGGAACTACTATCATAAATTCTCCAAACTGGGCAGAGAATTCCACTCTTCTTCCTACAAAATCACATAATACGACTACTGTGAGAACAGATCGCCTTTGGTTACTCCACCTTAAAGGGATCAACAGCACAAAAGTAGAAAGCTCCACAATAGAAAATATTTTTACTTCCCCTGAGGGTCAAAATGATAGTGATTACACACCTCGAATAAATGTAAATGAACCACTGCACAGACAGGAGAATGACTCGTTCCCCAACACAACAGCTTCAGAAGATTATCACATAGGACAACACAGAGATGGCCACTCAGTAAAACATGAAAGCAGAAGTAAAAATAAATCTGCCAATGTAGAAAGAGGTTGGAGACGAACAGCACAAATAATGCCTAATTTAGAAGACTTTATAAACACTTTTGCCAAGTCAGAAGAAAGTGAATTTATGCCTGAAACTCAGACATGAATATGACCAGACTGGTGCTTCATTGGGTCAGAGTATTATAGAAAGAGGACAGGAGAGAATTGTCATTGCAATTTGCAATATGGATATGCAGGGTAATGATAGAACATCTTACGGATTACATATTAATATTCCCCTTGAAAGAGAGCTTGACTGATACTGTGCTATCATTTATAAGATAGGAATACAGTATGTAAATGTATGAGAGTAAATGATAATTTTATAATAAATTTTTTTAAATAATGAAATAATATGTACAGTATATTAAGATTGTCAAAGTCAGCTGCTATTTTAGTATGTCAATGTTACAAGATAAAGAAGTATATTGTATCACAATGCCGATGTTGATGTTGTGAGAGGAGAGTCCTTTTTGTATATCTAGTTGAGAAATACCAAAGATTGTATGTATATTTTGTCCTTGTTAGGGCCTTATGATGTTATCTAGTCTGTATGAGATGTACTTACCACTTTGTTTGTAAAACCTTGTATTGGGATCAGCCATTTAAGTGAGGTTAATTTAGAATATCTTACAAGCATTGCACTTAAAAGCCAATGATTTCCATATAAAGGTTTTGGTTGAAATTTCTCAACATATTTTAAATATTGTAAGGGAATGTATGGATGGTATTTGATGTAACTGAAACCTAGACTTTGGGTTCTGTTCCCCTTCCTTGCCATTATGTATTTTAGTGATATGTTTGTTCCATTTAACTTTTCTTCACTAGCCTCTGATATTTGGTTGTTAAGAATACTTTCTTGGTATGTGACATATGGTTTTGTGATTTTCATGGCCACCCAAAGCTGCATTAATATAGAGAATACATTAAAACTCTGTTGAACCTATTTTTTGTGTATACTAGATGCATCGACACATATCGTGCAGCCCCTTCTAACCAATCATACATTCACCCATTTTCATTCCCACTTGCTATCACGCACACGCACACGCACACGCACACGCACACGCACACGCACACGCACACGCACACGCACACGCACACGCACACGCACACGCACACACACACACACACACACACACACACACACACACACACACACACACACACACACACACACACACACACACACACACACACACACACACACACACACACACACACACACACACACACACCAGTTTATCCATCTGTCTATCTATCTATCTGTCTACCTTCCTGCCTTCCTCCATAGCTACTTATAAATATTTTTATGATGCAGTCTATTTTCACTCATGGTTGTGTATTAAAGTATTTCATTCATATACATACTACAATTTCTTTGTCTTCTCATTATAAAATTTATATTTTGCAACTTTCATGGTTAAGGAGAAAAACGTGTGGCTAAATGTGAAAAATACAGAGACGAACCATATTTCACTTTTGCTTACAAAATGTAAATCAGGTGCTCATGTATATTGATATCCTTTACTTTTTGCCTTTTTTCTAAAATTGGACATCGCATTTTTAAAATTTGGTAACTGCTCTTATTTAATACCATCTAGGTGAAATGTTTAAATAATATTGGAGGAAATATGTCTTCCTGTGACATATTTCATGAAATTATTACTCAAAGATCACCTGCCACATCAGGTGGTTTAGGACACGGTGCCTTCTTAGTAGTTTAAAATTTGAGTTCAGAGTATTAGGAAAAAACTGTAATAAATGGAAACAAATGTATTATGATCATCTGTACATTTATTAATACAATTATAGTGAAAACGACAAAAAAAAATCTTAACTGGTCAATCTGGGCTTCTGTTACATACTAATATGAGTTCCAGAATAATTTCCAGATTGTTTTTTATTGTGGCAAATTTGAACAACATTCCAAAAAGGTATACATGGAAACGCTTTTTTTCTTTTATTTTTCAGTAACTTTCTCAAAGTCACCTAAAGAAATACTCAATGTGGCATATAATCTCTTTCAGCATATTTCCTTTTTAAGCATTTTTTGTTATCTACAAGACAATTATGCATTCATATTCCAAAATCAGAGACATACATACTCTTGATTTAAGGAACTCTGAATCATTATTTATTTCATGCAGTTTTGTATCTTATTGCACAGCTCAGTTTTATGACTAGTCTGAAAGAGTTATTGTTAGTCCAGTGATAATACTTGATGGTGGTATATAAAAAGAATCTTTTTGGAGGTCAGTTATATTGAAGGAAATGATGTTTTAAATGGTCAGAGTATTTCCATTACATTCTTTGTATATTTTTAGATGAGAACATTTCTTTTTTAATGTTTAAATTGTCAGTTCAGTAATATTTGCTTCACTATTACAACATGTCCATAAAAGAGACTGCTTTTACTGCACCTTTTAGAAAGCATTTGTAAAGTTGCACTCTACAAACTTAGTGGTTATTTTTACAACTATTAATAGACAGTATGAAATACAGTATGTATGTATCCATATGTTTCATGTAGTGGAAAACTTAAATATGCTAGTGCAATAAGAACACAACAGAACATGCCTTTATATGGTTCTATTTACATAATAGGAAATAACTAGTCGAAACAATATTTTTCATAGCTAGCTCAAAATTAACATTGTCCACTATACTTTAAATAATCTTTTAAAGTTAGTCTATAAAATCTATTATGTTGTTATACCCATCCTTAAATTTAATTGATTTTATTCTTCAAATGCATTACTTTCTTTGCATCCCCATGATTAGTCCACATATGTGTATATATTAGCTGCATTGTAAATGAAACATATGGTATTTTTAAGCTTATGTGATATATTTATGTTGTACTACATTTTGGAAGTATAAAAGTTTTGTAATAAACCTATGATAAATAAGTCTGAAGTATTTTTAGCCTTAATTATATCACCCCATTTCAGTTCCTATATATTTTTGTAAAATAAATCTCATTATAGGATCCAAAAGGCAATTTACAAACACTTTCCACCATTTGTTACAGTTTTTTTTACATTTTAAGCATTCTAGTTACATTTTGAAAATTCTGCCTGTACTGGTCCATTACCACCATTACTTTAACACAGCATACTAAACACAAACCCACTTATACCCCAGTAGAATCACAGCATATTTTTACATAATACCTTTCATCTTCAATATTTAAACATCTAGAACTAAACTACATATACCTACACAAACCCTAACATAGTTTTTATCTCATTTGCAACATAGTTTTCACTACAAAGGCACTACAAATTCTTCTACTACTGTGTGGTGACAAGGCTTCTATGATTAACTATGACCAGTATCGTTTTGTTCCAAGTATATCTGTATACTAAGTACAGAAACAGGCCATCTATTGAAACTCATGTTGTGACTGGTCTACACAAAAGTTTTTTTAAAGACAGGAAAAATCTATTGTAATAGCCTTAGAGAACACCAATGGGTATCAAAGCTGATAGTTCTAAAGAAAGCTGAAACCTTTTTTGCTTACTTTTTCTAGATCTTAGGGTAGTTGTGTGGAAGAAAGTGGAAAATTGGAAAATCCATGCGAAACTGTTGTTGGTGTTACCAAATAAATAAGGATCACAGTATACACCAAACAAACCTTCCTAATCCCCTACCAGAGACAAGCCCCTAAGGCCTCTTCCCCCTGGGGTAACCCAGTCACGGCGGGGGCATTCCAGCCTTGCATGTTACACTGCAAGGGCTCTTGAACGCATAGGCCTAAATCAGTTAAATAAACGACACCATATGGCGTCACCCAGCAAACGGGCCTTGAATGCGCAGTACCGTAGTGTACCAGCCGTCCAGAGAGGGTTAAGAAGCTCACTCTCTAATCTATTATACCTGAAGTCTTTCCTTCTGAAGTTTAACCTGCACTCATTGCAGTTAGGATAAAAGTTTTTAATGCAACACATGAGTGCCTAAGCAATGTTTGACTTCATTAATTCTTATTGTAATATGAAGATGCTGTACCTAGTCACACCCAGAATGAGACGTCATAGCTGGTTCAGTTTGCTGCATGGGTCAAGCTGACAGGTGTAGTATTATGTAGTATTAGTAGTAGTGGGAGGAAGAGGAGGAAAAAATAATAATAATGATAAAAAATAAATAAATAAATAAAAAATAAATAAAAAATAATAATAAAAAAAATAAATAAAATAATAAATAAATAAATAAGTTTATTTTGTTAGAAAGTGACGACATGTGAAATGTATCAAAATATAAGAATGCCCCAAATATATGGGCTACAATACATGTAAAAATATAGTTATTCAAGGATTATTTGACTCAATAGAAATTTAAGGGACATTTAGCATTTCCTGAGTATTCCTTGGTATTCTGTCATGTTAATGTTTAACAAAATATTATGATTTAAAGTTTTAAAAACATGCAACCTGATAAATATTAAAACAATATTTCTTATTTCATGACTAGAATGTTAATCAGAATTAATATTGCTTCATAATATAGATACAGTATCATCATAACAGTTGTTGTTACATATTGCCACATCAGAGCACCATTCACACTCTAACTGTGTATATTCTGGTGTAGTGCAATGACTCTCTCATTGAGCATTTACTTTTAATCCTGTTATAACAACATAAGTTGTTTCCTCTTAAAATTAACCTTAGGTATAATATACCTGACTGTAATGACATTACAAACATTTGGGTGGTTCCCCACAGGCTCCTCATCTTGGTTTTCTGCTGAAGCATGTGTTTGGGTGCAGTATAACCAATTTTAGTGGGTAAAGTGAAATATCTTTTGGGTACTTCCTACCCTTGTTTAGTGACTGTTATGTTGTGGGTAAGATATTGCCTTCCTATTGGGATGATCAACACAGCTGTCTATCAACAACTCTTAAACCTTCTATAAGACCAACACTGACACACCAGTCTGAGGAATGCCTCAAAACCACACCAAAAGGGAGTCATTAGTCTGCATCCTCAACCCCTTTGTTCATTCATATATTTCATCGTGTATAAGATGAAAATATCAGAGATAAAAAAAAAATCAAGTCTAAGAAAATGGTTCCGTGAAAGAGCCCCTTGTTGATCCCAGGCCTCGGCACAGTTAGTGTGCCCTTTCCTCTTGGATGTTCTGTCTACTACACAAGTTAGAATGGGAACAATTCAACTGAAACAGCTATTTATGGGTCTAAAGATTTGGCAATGGCGTCTTTCTTTTAGCATAATTTTTTTGCAGAAAAGCTTCAGGTCACACATACACAAGCAAAGCACACACATGCACACAGTTTTTCCCATTAGCCCTTTGGCCATATTAACCCATTGTGGATGGATGTCACAACATACATGACACAGGAGCTTTGGCCTGACAACAGGCATCATGACATGCATGACATTGGGGGATTTTGTACTATGAGTAATGAGAGAGTGATAATGACAATTGAGGCTAAAATTACTACAATTGCTGTGAGGGAGAGGAGAGGGAGCCATGAATGGCAACCATCCACACTCTCTAGCAAGCACTAGCTTTATAGAGCGATGGCACAGAGCAAGTTGCCAACCTCTTGCTCTAAAGTAACACTGATGAAGGATGTGCAGGTAGAATGAGAAGTGGAAGGTGTCTCAAACCATACCCAGTGTCTACAATGTGCCCCTGTGCCAGTAGGGATGCCTTTTACTGTGACAACCACAGTCATAAGCACAGGTTTCCTTTCTCTTCAGTACCTTTTCATGTTATCTTCATTGTGGATGGTTTGGTATTCGTTTATGACAGTACACAAACAAAAAATAAAGTTGTTTTTTGTTCTCCTATAAAACAGCAATACTTCTATCACACTGAGTATAAAGAAAATAATGATCTGATATGAACCCTGTACTCCAATTTTAGTCAGCTTCAGTATTGATAGAGCCTGTTTTTGACACACATAAGTCTCTCAATGAAATAAAACACACAAAAATTAAAATACAAAAATGGCTCTAGTTTTACAATGAGTGACTGAGAGTGGGAAAAGTCAAAGTATGCTGCTTGAAGCTACCTCACTCACCTCACTGAGCATGCAAATCTATCTCCATCTGCAATGAGGATGGGCAGAAAATTATTCTTAGGAGATGCCATTTTCCTTCAAAAAACAAAATGGAAAATTTGCCAATTTATATACTGCCCTATCCTAAAAAATATCATGACTTTTACGAAAATTACCATGACTTTCATCAAAGACTAAAAGAAAGTCTGTTTTTAAGTACTTTTTCATTTTTATTTTTTGTAAATAATATTTGAATAAACGATGATATACATAGTGATAATCAGCAAAAACATATCCAGTATAATTAAAGAAACATACACTTTCTTATAGAAATGTGTATAGTAAGTAAAATTCAACATAGGATTCACTATTCATGAGAATAAGACATACAATACAACATCCAGCCAATTTGAAAATTACATTAAGACTGCTATTAGTAAAATTTCAATATTTCTGAAA
>BOPN01001260.1:125000-132500 GCA_017312705.2 Penaeus japonicus
CATCAGATTAGAGAAATATTGTCTGTCAAATAATGATACAGATATTATGATGTTTGTGATTATTCATGAGTTTTTGATATACCCATTCTGCAGATGGCAACAGTGTGGTCATTACATTTAATCATATGCAAGTTCTGCGGATAGTAACAGTCAAGTGCTCTGTCCACCTACAAGAAAAGAACAAGTCAGTGCTATCGTAAGTAATGTTTCTTCTTGCTTTTTGTGAGCAGTGCTTGTTTAGGGTGAGTTGGTAATTTTTTTTCTTCAGAGCAGAGAAAGAGGCATGCCCTTTATTTTATTTTCAGAGATGTAATTAGTGGTGACACACTCCTGAATTGCCTGTTTCCTAATGATGATGGAGAGGAGTCGCCAAATCCTGCCAACTTCTTCCAGCTCATCCGCCTCCAGATCCAGCTAAAAGACCACCTGGCATCCACAGGACGTCCTTACAAGTGGGCACAGAATCTCTCTGGCTTGTCATTCTCTACAAGTGAGCAGACCATCTCAGAAGAGGGACAAGACAAGGTGGATGCTTGGGGTTACTTTTGTTGTAATACTAAAATAATCTCAGATGTGTACAATTCATTTTGGCCCATTTCATTTGTATTAGGATATTTTTTATTGTCATTTATTGCAATCAAATCATGAATATGATTATCAATTATTTGTTCCTGGTTATAAATGCTGAATTTCATGAGAAACACATTTAAAATATCCAGTGATATGATTATATTAGCATACTACATCCAGTAATCACCAGTGCACAGAACATATGAATTTCCAATATGAGATGCACAGGGTTATGGCTTAACTAAGGAACAACATACATTATACCTGAGAAGAGTAATGGTTACTAAGTGACAAAATAGTTCTCATTATTGTTGGTGTAATAGCAAAAGGGTGGATGAAATCCTGAGGTATTAAAATCTACTTTTGTCCTTTGATGAGGGCATTCTGATGTATTCATCAATCATAATTGGTGAAATTTTCAGGTCCTTCCACCACACATACATAGCATGTGTCAGCCATTCACACTGACCATTCTTGTATGATATCTAAATTTCAGGCTGGAAATTCAGCAATGACTACAATCCCACCAGTAGAAAATGAAGTTGTTGTCTGGCAAGATAGTGCTGAACACATGCAAAACACTATTCAGGCTATTCGTCGTAGATTGCAGGCTCGGCTAGCATTGCACTCACAGTTAGTGAATCTAGAAACGGCCAACTCCACAAGGTAATGAACAGTCGCAAGTGAACACCCACACCCATACTTGCACACATACTAGTGTGCATTTAGCCACACTTACACATTTAAACACTATTGAAGACAAACACATGACTCTTTTGTCTAGATTTTTTTATTTACTTATATGATTGATATGCATAATCAAGATAAAAACACATGCTTTCTAATACTGCTGTTATTTTTACCATCCCTTGCCCATCCCTTCCAGCTCCATTGCAGTTCCAGCAGACCTTTTATGTCAACATTTTCCGGGTAAGGTCTGCACAGAATTCAAATCTTGGCGATCACTCACATGGTCAGAATATAAGGCTGCACCTACAACACAGTTGCTGCGAGAATATGGTGTGGTCACCCAACAGCATCTGTTGTTCATAGCAGTTTTTGAACGTAAACATGGTGAGTTTTTATTCTCCTTAACTTTCAGAATTGTGAAGGGTTTGCTAGTTGCAGTGGTCTTTGAGAAGTTATTTATCTTTAGATATAATAAGATTTGAATGCCTGAAAGCTTGGAAGAAAAATGAAGAAGCTTTTAGCATAATGTTGTACAGTTTAACATGAGAGTTTCATTGGTCTTTCTCTTGTTTTTTTATATTTTAAAGTAGGATTTAATTATAACGATCCTTTTGTGGGGGATGAAGGGAATAAGTTGATCCTATGGTTTAAGGAAATTGAAAGTAGGAACAGGCATTCATTTGTTTTGCTTATTGATAGAAGTGATTAAAATTTTGCCATCAGATTGATTGTAGTCCCTTCAAAGCATCAAGCCACCATGTTTAGTTATTTGTTTAAACCATGCTTCCTTCCCTGAGCAGTCCACCTGGAGGCTCTTGTCGCCATTTCCCCTGATCACCCGAACACGGTGCCAGTCTTCTCCCTCTCTGTGCATTGGGAAGGGCATCATCAAGCCACCAATAATCCACAGCTCAGAGTAAGTAACTGTGCATATTAACCATGTCTGTGTGGCAGAGTTGTAGAAAAATAGGTTGGTGTAGCATTATGATGCAGCCCCTCAGGCATGTGCAATTAATGTTTGAATGATAGCACTTTTCTTAAATGTAAATTCAGCCAGTTTGGATAGATGATTTGACATCTTACCATTTCTTTTTGCAGTGCATGTACAGATGTACATTATTCTGCAAATGAACTATGAAATCTCTCTCCCTCTATCCCTCACCCTGTCCTTCCTTTTTATCTCCAGTATTTAAGTTTCTAATTGTTCTCACATCAGCAAATGGAGAAGGAAGTCAACGTTCACTGGGATGAACTGGTTTCCACTAGAAATGAACAGCTCCACCTCCTGCCTCTGCTTCTGTACCGCTTGGCAGTGTGTCTGGATGTGTTTACTGAGGCTTACAGTGCTCATGCAGATGCTCACAAGCCCGACTCCCAGTTTCACAAGGAAAAGATCTTCTTCAGACCTGCTAGGTAAGGTTCAAATATGGAAAGCATAAGCTTTGCTTGGGCAGTCAGTACTTATATAATGTCACGATTACGGTTATCTTCTTCCCTTTAGCCCATTGGCCGCAGTTTTAATAAAATATGTATACAGAAATGTGGCGGGTTTATGTTGTATGGCACGGTGTCATCCACGTTTATGACCGATGCTGCCTTGACAGCAAATCATGCCATCCACTATCAATGGGTTAATGACATTTTGGGGTTAGATTTACTTTATTATCACTATATATAGGCTTATATCATCATATGTATATTTATTTGAATTATATTTTATAATTAAAGTTAACCCATTGCAGACCAGAATTTTTTTTCTAGCCTGGTCAACATGACGAGCACTAGTGCTCCTTATGCTGCACCCAGGTGTGGTTTATTTTAGAGCAAGGGATCTTCATGTGGCATATCACGATCTTCTGCCACTCTATTTCATTTTCTCAGTATGATAAAAGAATCATTAATGTTTCTTTTTTTGTGAATTGACTATATTGTGGGACTTTTTTGTGCCATCTGAGTCTTTATCACTGTTGTATTATAGTGTACATATTAGTTCATGTTCTTTATACTCGGTATGATAAAAATATTAGTTTTATAGGGGGCAAAATGCAACTTTTTTGTATTCGTTTATTTTCACAAACAAGTACAAAAGAACTAACCATCCCCAATGAAAATACATGAAAAGATGTAGAAGAGGAAGGAAACATAATCATATGACTGCGAGTACCACAATACAAAGTATTATTGTATGTCACTGTTTTCTGAAGCTGGTGCTCGGTAGAGATAATGGATTGGCAGCCTTCAGGGCTTTCCTTCCTGCTGGTGCGGAGGGTGGTGCCATCTATGTTTGGGATATTAAATTAAACCTATTTTGGTGAATATTACGATAATTAGAATAATTATACAGGTAAATACCATTATCAATCACAGAGTCAATGCTCTTAGTGTAATAAACATTCACAGCTCACTACTTCGTCAAATGTGCCATGATGACTGTTGTTATGGTCCTTTACACAGTGGGTTAATTAGGATAGAAATGGTAAATCTTTGAGGTATTTAATTACTTTTTAACTAATATTTGTTGCCATGATTATGATAATCCTTACTGATGTCATCAGCAGTAGCATTTTGTCTTATTTCATACACATTCATGATTGATAGTGTTTATTTTTTTGCTCATCAATTTATTTATACTTTCCTTTGATATAGATTTGTTTCATATAAATCATCTAGGAAGTCCAAATACACAGCATAATAGTTTTGTTTTACTTTCAAATTATCTAGTGTTGTTTATTTTTCTATACTGGATATATGTGTTCACATGCCATTTCTCTCTCCTTTCAGGGGACCTGACCGAGCATTTCCTTTCAAGTATCATCCAAAGCTTGGAGTGTTCTCACAGCGCTAACTTTTGTAAAATGTAATAACCTAAGAATCCATATGTGTATCTTTTTTCTTTATTTTCTTTCTCTTTATATCAGGAGTATTTCATGTCATCAATAAAATTTAGAATATATTTAGTAAGTGGTATTTTTTATATCCTTAATATTTTTTTTAAGTTTGAACTGTATAGTGAGAAATTTTATGAATCCATAATCTAATATAATGTATAGAAAATCAACAAGAAATAGTGTTTTGTCACAGTTATTCTCAAAAACAGTTTAATTCTACAGAAATAAACAGTGATTCCACATTGCCATCTCGAAATTATACCCAGTTGGCGTGCAAAAGCATTAGATTGAGTATTTTGAGCAGTAGTTCTAGACCAAATCACTGATGATTGTGGACATGACTGGTGTTGTGATCTCAGAGTCTGATCCTCCTATCAGTTAGGAATCTCCTACCAAAATTGGGGAAGCAATCTCGAAATTGATGCAAGTAAAAATAAGGCTGCAAGTATTTGTGACATCCCACATGAACTGCTGCAGTCTGGTGGTGAACCCAAGGTTTGTGTATTACATGCTGTCATGGTTTCTATTTGGCATGCTGGTCATCTCTCTCTGGGACGGGAAAGGGCATCGCTGGGAATGCAGTTTTCACTGATCAACTACACTGCTCAGCATATCAGCTCATGCTCATCCGTCTGTAAAGCATTAGAGACTGCAACAATCTGGATTCACTCCTGGCCAGTGTACAGAAGACCATATCCTTGCACCATGAGTCATTGTAGAGTAAGCGGCTGGTATTCCCCCCTCCTTCCCTCTCTCTCTTTCTCTATCTATATCTATCTATCTGTCAGGAAATGACAAAGTATTTACAAGTATTATACAATATTTTAGAAAACATGTTATTCTTTGCAACTATTTACTACTATCCTTATCATAAAAGAGTGATATAATTTTGAAAAATAAATTAATCTAATCACTGAAAGCCCCTGTCTCCCTGCCCAAACACTTTGTAGAAGACCTCTATTAGTGTAACTGCCCTTTGTATACATTGTGAATATTAAGAAAAAATAGGTGTTAGTGTTATTGTCATTTTGTAGGGCTGCTTGTAGGTTTGGGTTGCCAATTTATTTTCACAGAGGGCAGGATCAGTACCTTCTCTCCCAGACTGATTCATTAACCCATCCCCGACGGGGGATTTCTAGCCTTGAATGTCCAAATGCCGGGGCGTTCGAATTATTAGGCCTAAATCAATTGAATGGCTGGCACAATACTGTGCCGCCCGGCCACTGGGCTTTTGAATGCGCGGTACACATGCTGTACCACCCGTCCAGAGAGGGTTAAAACTCAGAGGATGTAGGCCTTTTCAGTTGCTATTTGAAAAATATGAAGTAGCAGCTAAGGATTTATTGATAAATAAATCCTGGCAAATTTCCATTCATCATAAAATGTAATATATATATGAATCTTTATATTATTAACCTATTGCGGACCAGTGTCATGACACATAACAGAGGAGCTTTGACCTGACGACTGGTGTCATGACGTATATGACGTTTGAGGATTTTGGATCAGTTATTTTATTGTGCTATGAGTATTGAGTGAGTGATGACAGTTAGTCATAATTACTATAATTACCTTCAAGCAAAATGGGTTTCATCTAACATCTAAAACCTAGATGGCACTACTTTCTCCTAGCACTAGCAAAAGATAGGGCCTTGAATGGCACCCATCCACAGTCTCTAGCAAGTACAATCTTTATAGAGTGATAGCACACAGCAAGTTGTCGACCTCATGCTCTAAAATACCGCCAATGAAAGATGTGAAGGCAGAACAAGAAGAGTTAGTTGACTCAAACCATGCCCATTGTCTACGATGTTCCCCTGTGCCAGTAGGGATGCCTTTAACTGACACTCATTGTCATAAGCGTAGGTTTCTTTCCTCTTCCCTGCCTCTATGTTATCTTCATTGTGGATGGTTATGTTTTGTAGACGTTCAGGACAGCAGACAAATACCAAAAAATAAAGTTGTTTTTTGTTCTCCCATAAAACAGCAAACTTCTATCACACTTGAGTATAAAAAAATAATGAGTTGATATGGACCCTATACTACAATTTTAGTCAACTCAGCATTGACAGAGCCTGAGATATGACACATATAAGTTTCACAATAAGATATGTTGCATTAACCCTCTCTGGACGGGTGGTACAGTACTGTACCGCTCATTCAAAAGCCCAGTGGCCAGGCGGCACAGTATTGTGCCAGCCATTTAATTGATTTAGGCCTAAGCATTCGAAAACCCCGGCATTGTGACATTCAAGGCTAGAATGCCCCCGTCGTGAGTGGGTTAAGCTGCCTTGCTCTGAAATAAAACCCATTCTGGAGACTGGATGGGTTAAAGAATGTCAATTTAAAGAAACAAGCAATGACACATTAATCCATTCCCTTACATTCAATAGCTGAGCTACATGGTCTTCCCATCTCCCTTATCCCTTTGGTTGTCATAAACATAACTGATCTTCCTCACCTAATTTATGCCCTTCCTGATGCCCTTCATTCCCAATGCTTCTGGTTAGCCATAACCCGCTGATATGTTCTTATCAATAAAGTCTACTTTTATGAATCTAGTTAGAGTTTACACCAGTGGTAGTTGGTCTTATGTCCTTCACTTTTATACACCTCTCCTCTGACCTTTTCAAACTTCTACATGTATATCATATGGCCTGGTGGCCTTTCCATTCTTCATCTTTCAATAACCTTATTTATTGGATAGTAATTTTACTGTCACTTTATCAACTCGGTAGTGTTCGAACCTTCATTTTATTTTTTTGATGGTTTCCCTTCATCCCTTGCATTATTTAACATTGATGTTTTACTTCAACCACTCTTGTACACACACAAGCTTTTGGTTTATCACTGCCGACACCACCTTTTACATGTTATTTGGATCTTCATAAAAGCTAGAGAGGTAATTGGTGAATTTTATCAGAATTATGATGCGAATAATATGTATCATATATCTTCTTTTGAGAAGTCATGCTTTTCCTATGTTTGTAGGAATTAACTTAATTCATCACTACTCCATTGTTATTATTTTCAGGACACAATCCATGTTAGGTTATACAGGAAACCAGATGCTTAAGATACGATTACAGATATCACAAACCTTTAATTATAATAATGTATGAGAGATCTGTGACCTATCATGGTATGTGGGAAGTACTTATTCTGCAGGTACTCTAAGGATTTGCTCTTGTAGCATCAATCTAGATTTTAAATGGTTCATAAATAAGCTCATAACTGGAATGGATCACATATTTGGTTAAACCAAGAATTTCAGAATATGAAGCTATGAGATGCAAACTAGTATAAATTTAGTCAAGGAATCATCAGATGGAGAATATTTATCATACACCTC
>BOPN01001260.1:137500-155000 GCA_017312705.2 Penaeus japonicus
ATGCAAGAGAAGGTGTATGACTTCTGAATTTTAACTAAAGTATATTAGTGAATATACTTAATGAATTAGGAATGCACTGCCGATGAGTTCCCTACTTGACATGCATTTTTGCAACATAAAAGGTTAATTGCACTTGCATGAATGTTCATATGGCTCCATGTGTGTGCTTGCATGAGCATGCACGCTGTACAATCACACAAAGACTCACATTAGTGTATGTAAAACCACTGATAAATAAGGAATGTGTAGCCAGTATTTTAAAAATGCTTGTTGCTCGCAAACAAGCTATTCATACCAGACAGAAAGTCTTGGGTGTCCTTGGTGAGTCATACCTTTTATAATTCCATATCAGACAAGATATGGAATGGTAAGGGAGTCACCAAGACGTTTATTGGCGAGGCTTAAAAATCTGGCACCAAGTAGACCCCTAAGCCAAATCCTGAGGCCCAAAATTGATGCGGTGAGTATGCCTTCATTAGGGTCATGATCTTGGTGTGTTCAGAGGGACTAGTGCAGTTGATGCTTTCAGTACATCTTCCCAGTATTATTTTTGAGAAGATTCTCAGGGAGAGCAGTGGGGGATAATAATAGTTTCAGTGGCATTATATCAAGGTAAATGAGAAGGTTAGAATCATGGAATAAACTCAAAATAGAATCCTTTTCACTCTCATTTTCAGCAGCATGCTTTAATATGAGGATAACAAGTGAATCACAGCCGTACATTTTCAAAAATATTTATGATTTCATTAAAGTAAATAATTCACCTTTGACTTTATTCTGATTCAAGATGTATCTGAGTTTATTTTTATTTCCTAGAAATAATGTTTGATTATACAGGCCCAGTATTAATCTGAAGCTTTTATGCATTCACTACATGAGCACTCATTCCTAATACTGCCTTACATTTCTCACAGTATAAGCCAGTTTCAACTCGAAAGCTGCGTCGAAGAGGCAACGAGCCTGCACCGATTGTGGAGAAGCGGCGCAAACCTGTCTCTAATACACTTCAACTCCTGCTTGAGGAACGCGAGGTGGATGAAGACTTGAAGCTGATCAACAAGAGCAAGCTAATTAATATGAAGAAAAGTAGGTTGAGATTAGAAGACTCTTTATTCTTTCTTTATAATATATATATATATATATATATATATATATATATATATATATATATATATATATATATATATATATGTATATATATATATATATATATATATATATATATATATATATATATATATATATATATATATATATGTATATATATATATATATATATATTTTTTTTTTTTTTTTCTTCTTCTAAATATATTTGTAGAAGATATTTACAACTTAAAAATATTAAGTTTCATCTCAAATTTCCTTTTTAATAATTCAAGAGAATTAATAATAGATGACAACATAATCTGTTTGCATTTCAGCCTCACCTGCCATTGCGCCTCCAGAGCTTATTGGGAATGAACCAAAAATAGAAAATGGAAAGCTCTATTTTGATAAAAAGTGGTATGTAGTGCAATCCAGAGTTGAGAGGTTTCTTGTCAGTTTTAATGGTTTCATCAAATCATATGATGGCAGATATAGCACTGAATCTAATCTCAGTCTGTTATTAAAGTAATAAAAGTAAATTGAACAATTCTATGAAGAGTAGATTTTTTTTCTTCATAAAATTTTTAGATTGTCTTGTCAATGAAATACCTGATGTATGACCTTAATTATTTGTTTACAGGTTTCACAAGGGCCAAGCTGTGATGATTGAATGCAAAGATGGAACTCGGTTCAATGCTATTCTTACTGTTGCAGGAAATGATATGGTAATTTTCAACAGATATTTCTTGTGTTTGCATGGCAGCTTTTTGGTTTGTACTTTATTATGGATTATTTTTACTCCAGAAAACCAATGTAAATTTAGCAATATTGAAGCATAATGATACATATGGTTGATATACTTTTTGAAATGATTTATTTGTCTGAAGAAATTGAAAAGAAATACTTTTTCAACAGATTATGGTGAGAAAAGTACCAGACAACATCCGCTTGAAAATCACCCTGGCCCAATTGGCGCATGGGAAATACCTGGTGCGCCGTAGGAGTTCAACGTGACAAGCAGAGGATGCTGTGGGTCCAAATTTCTTTTAAACCTGACTGTGAATATGAAATATGGCTGGTCAACAAACTACCTTTAATGGAAGTGGATGTGCAGAGTGGCAGTAAGGTTTGAAAAAGAGTTAATGAGTGGAATAAAATGAATCTGACTATTATGGTGTTGAAGACAAAAGTGGTGGACATTGATGTCAGTGTCAGGATTACAGGATGGTGGATTCTGTCTGCCTCAACACTATATGCAAAGTACAACAGTAGATTTAAATATCTGTTAAATGGTGAGAGGACTTGAAATGCATTTAGACTTAAGCAAGAATTTTTTATTGGAGTACATTAAGTCTTAACTGAATTAAAGATAAATTTCTCACAGCCTACTTTTATTGAACCTTTTCCTGTCATTATTTTGAGAGAGAAAAAATGTTAATCTTTTGAAGAGAACGACAGCTTAACCCATTCACGTCGGGGAGTTCCAGCTTTGCGCGGTTGCAATACTGGGGTTCTCGAACGCATAAGCCTAATGCCTCTAGATTCTCGGGCGCACAAGCCGCAAGCCTCGGTTGCCCGCTCGCTCTACCCGAGCGCGCGGCTTCCCCTCATAGCGCGTCCAGGGCGTCTGACGCTAAAACCACAATACGTGCTATCACGTCACCCGGCGTGAATGGATTAACAAAATTTTGACTGTGAACATATATTCATGAAATGTTTTATGAATTCACACAGGATCCTTGATTTTTTGGGGATTCAGACCTTTATAGTGTAAAGAATTTCCTTCATACTCAGATATTTCATCCAAAATTTAAAAAAAGGAACTAATCTTAGACAAACTAAGACTGATGATGAAAATATATGCTTGAGCCAACAACTCTTTATATCAGGGAAACCCCATGTGTCCAACTCTAGTTTTCCAATAAAGTACTTAACATAGAATGAAATATAGAAATCTAGTATTTCAAGGGTTCAGATGTAAAGGGTTAACTCACTGCAGACAGGTGTCATGATATACATAAAACAGTTTTTGGCCTGATGGCGGGTGTTGTTAACTAAAATTGTAGTATATGATCCATATTAGCTCATTATTTTCTCTATACTCAGTGTGATAGAAATATTGCTGTTTTATGGGAGGACAAAAAGCAACTTTATTTTTTCATATCTTTGTGCGCTCATGAACAAATAAGAAACAAATAACCACCTACAATAAAGCTAACATGAAGAGGAAGGAAACCTGTGCTTGTGACTATGAGTGCCACAGTGAAAAGCATCCATATTGGCACTGGAGCACATTTTAGACACTGGGTATGGATTGAGTCACCTTCCTCTTTTCGTTCTGCCTGCACATCCTTCATAGGCGGTACTTTCGAGCAAAAGGTCATCAACTTGCTGTGTGCCATCGCTCTATAAAGATAGTAATTACTTTGAATATGACTATGAGACTATGAATGGATGCCATTCAAGGCTCTCTCTCCTGCTTGTGCCACCTAGTTTTTGGATGTTAAGTTAACTTAATATTACAGTAATTATGACTGCAATTGCCATCATCACTCACTCCTTTCTCATAGTACAATAAAATAGAACAGTGATCCAAAATCCCCATACGTGATGTACATCATGGCGCCCGTCATCAGGCCAAAGTTCCTACGTCATGTATGTCATGACACCCATCTGCGATGGGTTAAGTAAAATGGATTTAACCCTATGGTGATGGTGGACGTAACAACCAAACTAGCAGTCAAACCGGTTGTTCAACTGGTGACATTGGCTAAAAATTAGAGGGATGAGGAAAGTTTTTTCTCTGCCCTCCAAGCAGTGCAGATTACCCTAAATGGCATTTTTCCATAAACTGGTCACAGAACGAGGGTTTAAGCTGACTTTGGAACCCTAGCTACGTTATAGCCATAATATTTCATGACTGTGTGTGCTTCAGCTGTTATTAGATGCTGATGTATTGACACCCAGCTTCATGCACTTTTTGTTGCGTCACAGCAGTAGTCAGCCATGAGTTGGGTGGCCCAACTCAATCCTACAGAGGCTGGTTCCCCCAATAAGCTGTGTTGGGGGGCAGTAGAAGGCTGATGGGCATTAGCACAAAGCAGTCAGGAGAGTTCAAGGCCTCATCAATGGGACTGTGGATGATAACCCAGCACCCTCAGGGTCAGCACTAGTCTCAGGACCCTGTGAATCTCAAGACAACTGACTATGGTAATGGGATGCCTACTGACACCTGAAGAAATGAATGCAGCATAAAGTGAGAGGACAGCTCGATTAATGCCTGTGTCTGTGGCATTTACACAAGCCACTTTCTCCAGTGCTGCCCCAGAGCCATTTCCTTGTATCTATAAGCACGATCGACATATAGAATGCGAGCTTCAGTTAACAGTCTTGGACAGACATAGAGACTGAGACTGGTGATGTGGAATCCCTCATTAAGCCATGTTCAAGCAGGGACTCCCACTCTGGTTGCAACAACAAATAACAATGCACCATTTCCCGTCAGCAGATTTGATGGCAGAGATAACAATAACCATCATGCCGTATGTGTAGTTCCACCTGCATGACTAATACATGCCAACACAATGGACTCCACATGTCTTTGTGCTATTCCTCATTAGAATAAAGGTTTCAGGAGGGTGTCATACTACCCTTGACTTTTATCCAGGTACTCCCTTCAGGTCACCAAAAAGTGTCAAGTCACCTCCTGGCAGATGACTTGTCAACTTGTGGTTGATGCATGATTGCTATGAAAAAATGAGACAAGGTTTAGTTGGTGGCTCAAGGGGGATGGGGTAAATTAATAAAGAGAAAAGCGAGTCCTGCGCAGTACTTCTAGATTACCAAAATTCTTTTGCTATGTGATGGCAAGGACATTTCTGTTCAAACACTTGATGTTAATTTCCTAATTTCTAACTTACACAATATAACTAGGAAATAGTATATTAGTGAGAAATGTCAATTAGAACCTTGTTTTAATAAAGTTCACCATTTTGGATCTTCTTGGCAAGGCATTTTTTTAATCCTTTGTGACAGAAACTTGGCCCACCATTATTTTTATACTCTATCAATTGGATGTAAAATTTGGCTCCTTTAAAAGAATCCCTATAGTTTCTTTAGTATTTTTTTTTTTTCCGTTGACTTAGAAAAGTATTCCTTAAATAAATACTGAGAAAATGGAGGGGATTAAGGCAGCACTGGTCCTTGGGAAGTTGCTGACTTGAAAGAGCTCCTCATGGATTGTAAGGAAAAAGCCTGGGTTAAGTATTTGCCAAACCATGTTTATCACTGCCCAACTGCATGACTTCGTATGGATTATAGTTAATAAATTAATTAATGTCATGATTCCTTCCTTGCATCATCATAAAAACAAAAGCATTTTAATCTTACCCATTTAACCCTATGACGACGGTGCGTCACACTCGTGTGACACAGCTAAATTCCCGATGCCGGGGCGTCATGCCAGTGTGACGTTTCTAATGCAATATTGCAATGGCCCGGTGTAGGGGTTTTCGCGTAGCGCGTACCTCGTCGGGAAAGGGTTAATGCCATTTTTTCATGGTTTGACAAATGGTAACATGAATATAAATAATTTCGCAATACTTACATGGACCTACCTGGTGAGGCCATTATTTGATAAAGTTACCAAAATGTCAATAAAGGCAGAGATTTTCTTAATTTTTAAATATTGCCTGTATGTTATATTAACCCATTCACGCCGGGGCAGTTCCAGCTTTGCGCGGTCGCAATACCGGGGTTCTCGAACGCATAAGCCTAACACCTCGAGATTCTCGGGCGCACAAGCCGCAAGCCTCGGTTGCCCGCTCGCTCTACCCAAGTGCGCGGCTTCCCCTCATAGCGCATCCAGGGCGTCTGACGCGAAAACCACAATACGTGCTATCACGTCAACCGGCGTGAATGGGTTAACCACCTACCCTAAAGTAAAATTCATAATAAAATGCTAAATATGAGTATAGCCACCAGGGCTGGCCTCAAGCCAATTGGACCCTGTGCCTAAGGGGCCCGCCATACTCTAGACCTTGGTGCAAGTTGGCTGGGAACCAGGGCTCACCAAAACTGTTCCCGATTGAACCCACAACTCCTAAGGCTGGCCCTAATAGCCACGTATGTAGCCTAGTGTCTCCTACTTGTAAAGCCATGGTCGTGGTCCCTCAGGCTCTTATGCGACAATTTTTAAAAACCAAACTATTGTGATCTCTATCAGGTGCAAATAAAAGGGCGAATGGTACCAAGAAAAATAGTAGAGGAAAAAAGAAGGATGCTTGACTTTACCAATGACAAAACAATATGAATATTTTATCCCACTGAACCACTGATATATATAGGCATTAAAAAAAATCAGTAGAGATGACATTGACAATATTGTTTTAAATACAAATGTCTCGTTTCACTTTTATTTCCTATCTCCACTTACTCATCTTGTGATTTCTGAGCAATGAAGATTTGTTTTTTTCCTAATACCAAAAACAATGGTTGGGACATGGTTTGATTTGTGGGAGGACACTCAGAAACTGCCTAACCAACCCCTGCCCATATTTTGATGTGCAATCAAAGTTTATTTTACTGGTTTACTGATAGTCTTACTGAAGGTCTGGTGAAGACTTCTTTGAGAGAAAATGAGATGATGTTGTGACCTCACTAAGATACCCAAATATGCAACCCTGACATTTTGTTACACATTTAGACGAGAACCTTTTTTCTAGTTTTGCTCCCCTGACCTTTAACCCATTCTGGACGGGTGGTACAGTACTGTACCGCTCATTCAAAAGCACAGTGGCCGGGCGGCACAGTATTGTGCCAGCTATTCAATTGATTTAGGCCTAATAATTCGAATGCCCCGGCATTGTGACATTCAAGGCTAGAATTCCCCCGTCGTGGATGGGTTAAGTGACTTTTTATACATTTTGACCTTGCCATAAAATCCTTCCTCTGCTCATTGATATGACTGATGATTGCTACAAAATATAACATAAGGAAGAAAAACCGCTTGGTATGAGTTAAACTCAATTTATTAACATGGACTTGTATAAATATTAACATCATTACCAAATATCAACAATATTTTCTTCTCATGTACCTACTTCTACATTTTCAGTTAAAATGTACAATTATCATATCATACATATAGTATTAAAAGGACACTGTCCAACTTATGTTTCTTCCAGTATAAATGGTACAGATGCTCTGTACTACAAATTACTTCCTCCTGACACGTCCACACTCAATACCTGAAAAAGTTACAAAATACAGTCAAATCATTCAGTACTTTATTTTCTTTTTCTTTTTATTTTCTTTTGATTCATTAAGACTAGTCTTCCACAATCAAAATCTATCATACTATAGTATCAGATAAAAGTTGCACAGATAATGATATCTTCTTATCTTACCTGGCCTGAAACTTTTGCAACAGCCTGATTTTGAGCTGGCAACCCTTGACCTGTTTTTGTGACAAGCTGCATCACCTTTTGCCGTTTAGGTGCTGGTTGAGTCTGGCCTGTGTCCAGTTCATTCAACTGCTCCTCTGCACTGGACAACACTTGTAGTATAATAGGTCCATTTGTCTCACCTGAAACGTAGTAGGATTTAAATATCTGATTCATATTGTTTGAATATATATTCATATCTAAAATCAAATGATGAAGCAAAGCGAGAGATCTATATTTCTATCAACTGTTCTTAAAACAAACCTGTCAGAGCAGCATATTGTTCTGGACTCAGTGTTATAACCTGAGTAACTTCTTGGCTCTCTTCTGCAATCTCTTCCACTATACTTTCCACACTTGATGATGAGAGGAGAGCTGGCAGGCAAGGTGCCGTCAAGGTTGACGATGAGTATGAAGACTCAGACTGCTTATTTCCATTTCTTTGTGAATTTGAGTTTGTATTGTTTCTGGATCTTGCAGATTTATTATGATCAATGTTAAGGTGATCTTGCTTTAATGTGGCTGTTGGAAGCAAAGGCATTTCCTGCAAAGTAGGTGAATTTCTTTTTTGTATTTGGCGAAGATTTTCTTCAAATATTTCAATTTGACACCAACAATTATCTATCTAATACCAATAACTGATAACTTATCTTTAATAAATAAGATTCCATCACATGTTTAATAATTTTCCTCATCATTCTGATAGTTCATCTAATACCATGGAATTCAGAACATATCCAATTATTTCTAATTGATCTTCAACCCATTCACGCCAGATGACAGGATGTAATAAGTGTCATGAGAATATTTTGCCAGATGACGTTGTATTATGCCATGATCCCTCCCTCTAGACACATTTCATATCATTATGTATGTGTATATACTCAAAGGAGTTCAATTTGTATTTTCATGTGAAAATAATGTGAAAAAAAAACTATTATCACCCTGTTGAGTCAGTCAGGTAAAAAGCTAACTAAGAGGCACAGCACAGAATTAGGAAAATGAAAGCCCTGGCGCAAATGGGTTAACAAAAAGATTCCTCCACATGTTTAATTATATTCCTCATTATTCATATAATTTCATATTAGGCAGGGCAAACACCTGAGGACAATTCAAACAAATGACGAGAACATATAATAAGAGAACCAAACGAACCTGTTTTATCAGCTTTAAAGCTTGTCTTCCAGCCTCTGTAAGGTGCAGCGTCTGGCCATGTGCTACTGCTGAAGTCACAAGAGTGGAGGAGTCATCTACTGGCAGCAGAGCAGCTTGGGCTTTCAGTAATTCTAAGGCAGCTGCACTTGCAACATCTGGAAGTTATGTTTCATGTAATCACACATTCTCCAGATATGTACAAATGGGAATTAATGTTCATAAATTTTAATTAAAATATAAATCATTCAGACATTTGGAATTTAAATAAGCAAGTTACATATATAGTGCACTTCCAAGGAAAGCATAGAGACTGATGTACTACAAAAATGAAACAACTCTTGAAAACAAAAAGTCCAGAAGTATATTAACTCCTTAACCCTCTCTGGACGGGTGGTACACTACTTTACCGCTCATTCAAAAGCCCGTTGGCCAGGCGGCACAATATGGTGCCAGCCATTTAATTGATTTAGGCCTAAGCGTTCGAAAGCCCCGGCATTGTGACATGCAAGGCTGGAATGCCCCCGTCGTGAGTGGGTTAAGAATCCATATTCAAGGATATTCTTGAGGTGAACAAAGAAAATCAAGGTAGAACTTTTATTTTTATTTTTAAAGTAGACCATTAACCCATTGGTTGCGGATTTCAAGATTAGTGTATACAGCTTTGTGGTGGTAATATTATATATGGCTCGGAGGTTCGTAGCGGTATTTATCTTACGCTCAGGCAGTGTGGGAGACCGCACTCAAGGAGCTTGACATCTGTTTTCCATTTTGTAGGAAAACTGGTGAGGTAAGAAAATATCCTTATTTCCAATATTTTTGACTCAGATAGCAAGTTTTTTGAAGAGATCAGCAATGTGATAATGTAATGAAATAATTCCTATTTTAGCTCTTCATGATATGATTATACCTATGAATCTATATAACAGTATTTGATAGTAAATGAAAAAGAGGACTTGCATCATTTTTGTGTTTTTTTTTTCAGAAACGATAAAAATGGCTGGACAATCAGTAATTGTTTCATTTTACCAATGTGATAACGTATTCTTTTGTGAGTTTATTTTTCTTGGAATTACATGTGGGGAATAAAGATGGGAGTGAAAAATATTCATGTACTTGCATGAAACAAAACCAAAACTTTTTTACCCATGTATAATATAACACCTCAATACTTTACCTTGTTATGATAGTTTTCATAACAGGTAAAGACACAGAGTGATACCTTGCTAATTAGGCACTCAGCCTTTGTTATCTTTCATTTGCCATGTGTGTAGCTTGTACTTTTTTTCCTCTATTTCCCTTATCACGTGAGGGTTTCTCCCTTGCAGTCAAACAGCTTAGGTGCATCTGGAAGGTACCTACGCAACAGGCCTCTCACCACTTCTTCCCTTAAGAAAAGCTGCTGCCCAACCTCCCCACCTACTTCCTTAAACAAAAGAAAGCCATTTACCATCACCATATTAAACAGGTACATAAAAACTTTTTTATACCACTTGAGGTTCCTCCTCAAGGCTGGATATGACGAATCGAGTTGGTCATTTTTATTTAGTCAGTCAATCTTGGCCATTTCTGATGTGTGCATTGTGGAGAGAATATGGATGGCTTTTTTGTCCATCCATTTCAGGCACAGCATGCCAGTTGATGTACTTCTCTCCAGCTCATTCAATATCAGTTTATTTATGAAATCTCGAGGCATCAACTTTCTATTAGACCGCATAGTCCCACAACCATTTGTCCTCCTTCCCTGGAGCCAATGGAAAAGAGCAGGGGTTGTGCACCAACTGTTTACATATAGACGGTACCCTTTATTCAACACTTCCGCCAACTACATCAAGTTGGTGATGACCTTATGTGAAGCCGGCAGTTCCCCTTTATCTTGGTCCGTATAAAAGTTGAACGAACACATGTAACCACATGTTGGACGTGATGACACACAAAGTTTGTATATCTTTAGCCCAATCCGAGCTCTTTTCATCGGGTTATAGGTGACAAATCTCAGACAGACCCAAAATTTCCATAAAGTTTTGTCAACAGTAATCCGTCTGGCAATTCTTTTGGAGAAGCTCGACTATGCGGTCGAGCTTCCACAGCCTGTTGTCCTCGTCTTAGAAATCATCACTAGCAAAGTGAAGGGCACTAGATACTTAATCAAATCTGTCATGAGGCATATGTTTTAGAAAAAAGGGTGCCTTGTGAAGGTATTCTTTAGACCAATGCTGTGAATGGCACAGCTTCAAAGAGATTCCCAATCATAAGTCTTAGTGCCATCCAGACTTGAAATTCAGCTAGAGTCACAGGGCTCCACCTGCTCTCGTGTCCTCTTACCCAGCTTGGGTGAGATTCAGCATACCTGTAATGGATGATAAACATTCAATGGAGTTATAGCATGACATTGTATTCAGAACATGAATTTTTGCATCTTTTCGAAATGAAGGGGATGGGAACTTACTTGTTCATTTCTTCCATGATGAAATTCAGTATCTCATCTGTGAAAAAAACTTTCAAGAATTCGTGAGGTGACTTTGAAGCACCAAGGTTTACCCTCAAGCCTGATGTCACTGTAAAAAAACAAACTTTTGTGGCACATTTTCTCTCCTGCGTGAATGAATGCGATTAGCATACTCTGATAATGGCTCATTGGGCACAATATCACTATTGTGCAGCAACACGTCTAGGACACTAGGAGCCAATCCCATCTTGTATGCACTGCTGCCTTTTGCTTCTGCAAACACTACAGATCACCTGATAATGTTTTTTTTTTTTAATCAAAGTTAATGAATAATTCTACCATCCACCCCATAACTTTATGAGTTTATTATAAAGAAGTACTCTTAAATCACGGCACATCACATTTTACATGGGCAGCATTTCCCTAAAGGTGTAAAAATACCATAAATACTGAGACAGTAGACTAAAGTGGTTTTACATCTTATCATTTGTACTGCATCTATATACGCACTCACTATAGACCAGACAGTGAGGGGGGGGGGGGGCATTTACCATTTTTGTTAGAAATGTTGAACTAACGCCATTCACCCCTTAGGAAGCACAAAGTACACATAAGACAAAGTACAGCAGTAATATTATGTGCTCATGCACTCCTAAAGGAGCAGATGAGGGGTCATCTGTATTAGATTACTTCTTATTTCATCAATATGGTTATTGGAGATTTATAAAGGGTCTGTTATCTCAAAAGTAACAAGGCCACTGCTAACAAGCATGAATGAGGCTCAGAATAACTTAATGGTTACTTTCACATTCGGGTTCCTGCAATGCTTAGAATCAAGATAAGACCTTATAACTTTGTAGGATGACTCACTAATGGTGTAGATATGTTTTGTTAACCCATTCACGCCGGGGCGATTCCGACTTTAAATGGTCATAATTCCGGGGTTTTCGAACACATAAGCCTAACGCCTCAAGATTTTCGGGCACACAAGCTGCGAGCCTGGGCTGCCCGTTCACTCACCCCGAGCGGCAGCCTTGCCCAGATATCTCGTCACCGGTGTCTGACGCAAAAACCACGATACGTGTCAGTATGTCATCCAGCGTCAATGGGTTAATAAAACCTATTTTCATAAAAAAATATATATATATTTCTCATTGAAACAGTGATTCAGGGTCCGTCCTTATACGCAACGTCATGACTTTTATCTGACCAGCTCACAGTTGACTGGGTACATGGTGGCTAGCTGCTGCCTCAACAGACAAATAGTCTGTTGCATTAGGCCTGTGCATCTTGAAATACCCCAGCATAATGTGTAGGAGCCAAAACTGCCCCAGCATTAATGGGTTAATGTATTAATAATCAAACATACTAAATTAAACCTTTACTTCCAAGATTTTAAAGACATAAGTTTTCTAATCATTTGCACCCTGTTACTGTTTCAAGTCTTTTTCCTTCATTCAACAGCCTTTGGTTGAAGTAATTTGTGTACAAAACCACATGTAAGCCCTACCTTCCGTGCCTTCAGATCCCTTAGATGTTGCCTCTGCTAATTCTGCCAATGTTGCTAAGACTGAGGTGTTTTGATCTGCAATATACAAAAGGATTTTCAGTTTGTTTAACTCCCTAATCAAGTACCTTGGTACATAAAATGACGAGAAAATAATAAAACAGATTCATTTAAAAATAATTTGCTTGTCAGCTAAAGCTTTATTCATTATTCCTATGAAAAATTGCTATACAAGAGAACATTAGAAAGAAATAAAAGTTTGCATATCACATGCAATGATACCATGGCTCACCATCTGAATCATCTGCAAGAATGGAATGAGGCAGGTCGCCCTCCATGCTAAATCTTTCTTCTGCTTCCTTCTTTACCTGGCCTTCAACTGGCTCCTTGTATAACATGGAAAAAGGAAAGGGAATGTTAATATAGGAAATGATGAAAAGGTCATCTTTAACCCACTCATGACGGGGGCATTCAAGCCTTCCATGTTACAATGCCGGGGCTCTCGAACGCATAGGCCTAAATCAGTTAAATAAACGACGCCGTATGACATCACCCAGCGAACGGGCTTTGAATGCTCAGTACTCGTGGTGTACCACCCGTCTAGAGAGGGTTAAAGAGAAAAGCAATGTTTCAATACAGTGATATGCTAATGATATGGAGAGCAGTTCAAATGCAATTACCACTATGGTTTGCATCAAATTGTGTGAAATTTCTTGTGAGGAGCATCTGCCCTGCCCCAAAACCAGGATATTCATAACCTTGTTTGGATTTATTTTTTATGTATTTTCGCCTACTCCTGCTTCTGCCGGAAATGAAAAGAACAATATAAATAATCATACAAAAAGCCATGAAGTGATATTGTATCCCCAGCAGCAAGTGCTGCCACCACATGATGTGATATCACATCACCTGCCCTTAACTGGGTAAGCAGGCTGTAGGTTTCAATAAATAAATAACTATTCACTTGTATTGCAAACTTGGTGGCAAATACAAGTAAACAAATAACACTTGTTACAGCCATTTTGACTTCTGCTGCTATCTAATGAACTTTAACCCCTTCACTACAAACAGTAGAAAATGTGCCCCCATGCTAAATCCAAGATGTCGGTCTGTGCCAAATTTTAAACGTCACTATTGAATATAACAATTTTTAAGCCAAACCTTAACAAGTTTTAAGCCAAAACTCAACATAATCATCAAGTACTATATATCAAATATATGGATAATCAACCTCTTCCCCCTGTGCATGTGACAAGTTATTTACATGTGTTGGGAGGAGGGTGAGAAGAGTGACCTTGGTGAGAGACCTCAGTGACTCAAGAGGACAAAAGAAAATAGTTGAAGTAGTATGGTAAACTAATCATAATAAGTTTTATATTTTTACATACTGTTCCATAAAGAAATAAAATTATTGCTAGTAACGCCCATCCATACCTCCCTGGTATAAGCAAATCACACTCCTATGTAATAATAATGAAAGTCAAGCAAGCCATCATATCATATACAACCTATATTCTGAAAGATCTCGTACAGTATCCGGAGGAAAAAAATATCAATTACAATGTTTTTTGTTTTTTTTCATGAATGGTGGTTAACCCATTGGAGTCGGTTGACGTGATGACATGTTTTGTGGTTTTTGCGTCAGACGCCAGGGACGAGATATGAGGGCAAGGCTGGCGCTTGGGGTGAGCGACTTGTGCGTCCGAGAATCTCAAGGCATTAGGCTTATGCGTTCGAAAACCCCAGTATTGCGACCGTGCAAAGCCGGAACGGCCCCAGTGTGAATGGGTTAAATAGCACAACAAAAGTGGATAAACTAAAATACTTTGAAGGTAAACAACAAATTCCAATGCCAACTATATTTGAACAACTAAAAACTTCAAACTCAATACAACAAAACTATAACAAAACATTTGTCTAAAGCACTTACTTCTTCATACTCCTCTGTACAAACCTCCTCTGTTTTGCACACAACAGGAATAGAGTTCAAGTCATCAGTGACATTCAGAGATATGGACTCCACTGCTACTGCCTCCTCTTCTTCTTTGTAGTTCACACCTTCCTGAAAATTAATAAGCCATTACAGGAGTTGAGAATCTTCATTTAAGAGTGCTTACTTTCCATATCTAATACCTGTTGCAATTTACATGCCATTCCCCATTTAACCCATTGTAGACAGATGTCATGACATGACATGACCAATTAGGCCTAAAAGACAATCATGAAGTATTAGGACTGTTATAGTGCTAGCTTCAGAGCTACAGGTTTCCAAAGTCAGACTAAACCCTTGTTTCGTGATGTATTTATGGAAGAATATTCACAAGGCAAGTCTATGCTGTCCAGAGGGCAGAGAAAACATTTTTCCTGTCCCTCTAATTTTTAGCCGATGTGTCGGTAGCAGTTAGGTCGTTAGGAGGTCCATCCGCATTAGGTTAATCATACATGGTGCATCAATACTGTCAGGTTAAGCTGGTTAAGCTAGGTTTGTTTACACTGTTACTGAAATAGTAAATATAAAAAATAAATCATATTATCTAATGGTTACTTCTCACAATGCTTGCTTGCTTCAACTATTATGATTGCATCTAGGAAAATTGCTTCATATATTTATCAGTCAGAATATAATCATATAACTGCTCCTTTAACTCCTACAAACTACAAGCCTCAGCCCTCCTGCACCCCCCCCCCCCCCTCCCAGCTGGAAATAACCAACATTTTCAATCTTTATCAGAAGCAAAGCTGGTATTTCATGTTTAAAGACCTCAATTTTATACATCAGAAAATGTATGTAATATGCTGGTATGTCATATAGTTATTGTGTAGAGGTGTATCAAAGTTGAAGATCTCTCTTGAGTATCAGATATACTGGTTTACCCTTACCCATTCTTAGAAACTGACAGGGAAATAGCCTGGCAGCTTTTCAAAAGTAGATGGCAGCACATACTTGCCTAACAAATATTTTCCCTTTTATCCATCATGAAACAAGGGTTTAGGCTGACTGGAAAGCTGAAACTAGGGCTGTTGCAGTCACAATACTTCATGACTATGAGCACACTTTAATTGAGAGCTGTGTCAGGTGTGCATAATCCAAGCCATCATGCATGTCGTGCTATCCATCTGCTATGGATTGACATTCATCTATGTGCTCAATGGCCCATAGCCCAAGTCACCTTCCTCTTCTCAACCTCTTCTTTTATTGGGGATAATTTTGTTTTCTTTTCATGTTTACAAAAATGTTGAAAATAAAAATAAATAAACTTGATTTTTGACCTAGTGTAAAGATATGGGCTCTATACTATAATTTTAGTCATTTACAATATTGAGAAATCTTGCCAGATGGCACATATAAGCCTTGTAATATAGTAAACAAAAACAAGAGCAAGAAAGACTTAGATATGTCTTGTGATGCGCCTTCCCTCTGAATAAAAAGAAGAGAAAAAAAGAAAGCCCACCCACCAATCAAAAAAAAAGAATAATATAAAAATAAAATTCACCTGAAGCAGACGTACTATCTGTTGATGTCCTCTTTCTACTGCTAAATGGAGAGGAGGCTTGGAAAATCTGAGGGAAAACAAAATAACAATATTCATGATTGCTTTTAAAAAGAACATAAACAAAAAGTGAGAAAAAGGAAATACAAACAATAGATCAAATCAACAATCAATTATACCTACATGAAGAAGCCAAAAAATTGCAGTCACCATTTCTATAACAGAAGATCACAATAAAATAAGTCGCCTGTTTCCAGATATAAAACGATTTCATAAAAATGCGTTTTTCTATGAAATGTTACTACTCTCCTCCTATACCACTATATTCCTGAAGCTTAAAATGCTGTCTTGTATATCCAACAACTCAAGTTCTATTCAGCCTTTAACAACCATGCAAAAAAGGTTAAAGAACCTAATAAATAATATATATCCCACTAAGTAATGTATGGCTGCAGGTGATTCCCTCATGACTACCATCAGTTGCCAGTTGATCCTTCACCTTCCCAACAACACCAGTGGGAGGAAACTAACCAGCAGGAGCTGGTTGCTTATCTAGGTCTTCAGTTCCTGATGGGCTTCAAGCCCAAGCCAGATATGAAGCTGTATTAGTTACAGGACCCTCTATTTGAAAAGCCAGTGTTCGCACAGACAATGCTTAGGGATAGATTTTCATGGGTGACACAGAATTTGCATGTGGCCGACAACAGTGTTGATCATCCCACTGATGAAAGCTTGTGAAAGCTGTGATTGAATCTCTCAAGCTCTTGTGAATGTGTTCTGCTTTAACCCATTCATGCCAAGGCTTATATTTGCGTAATGCTATTCCCTCTGGCTAGATAGCAAGCACGTACAGTGACTAAACACAAGATCTCTCCCGACACGATATAGCGCTGCACCTCTATGAGGATTTTTCACCCGTCCACTTTAACAGGGTTTTTGTATTTGTTTACATTATTTTCACAAGTGAATAAAATGTGTCTATGCAAAAAGAACTCCTATGCTTATCTACATACATAACGACATAAAATACATTTTGAGGGAGAGGTCATGACGTGATAGGACGTCATCTGGTGGGAGCAAAATGTTTGTATGACATGATATCACATCACCAGGCACCAATGGGCTAACAAAGCTCTTGGGGGCTAACTATCACAGTTCACCTTCAAACAGAGCTTATCAGGGAGATGACTGGGAGGTTGGAGTCTACCATCCCAGCTGCAGCTGGATGATCTAGAGACTCCACATAAGTGGATCTTCCTTGGCCAACACTGCAGACTGTGCTACAGCCGAGGCATACACAAGATGTCTCGCATCTCATTTAACCCATTGGAGCCAGTTGACGTGATAGCACGTATTGTGGTTTTCGCGTCAG
>BOPN01001260.1:160000-167500 GCA_017312705.2 Penaeus japonicus
TGTGTGTGTGTGTGTGTGTGTGTGTGTGTGTGCATGTGTGCGTGTGTGCAAATATATGTGCAAATGCGTGTGTGCAAATGTATGTGCAAATGTGTGTGTGCAAATGTGTGTGTACAAATGTGTGTGTACAATGTGTATGCAAATGTGTGTGTGCATGTACATGCCTATGTGTGTGTGCATGTGTCTTTGTGTGTGTGCATGTGTCTATGTGTGTGTGCATGTGTCCATGTGTGTGTGCATGTGTCCATGTGTGTGTGCATGTCCATGTCTGTGTGCATATATCCATGTGTGTGTGCATGTGTCCATGTGTGTGTGTGCATGTGTTTATGTATGTGTGCATATATCCATGTGTGTGTGCATGTGGCCATGTGTGTGTGCAGGTGTCTATGTGAGTGTGCATGTGTCTGTGTGTGTGCATGTGTCTGTGTGTGTGCATGTGTCTGTGTGTGTGCATGTGGCTAGGTGTGTGTGCATGTGGCTAGGTGTGTGTGCATGTGGCTAGGTGTGTGTGCATGTGGCTATGTGTGTGTGCTTGTATCTGAGTCTATGTGTGTGTATGCTATGTACTTTTAAAATAGTATCTATGCTGATGAGGTAGACTTGGCCCCTAGACAATAAACCGAACTGAAGTGTAGTGTTTAAGAATGGCTGAGGTTGACACTTGACTCAAGTTAGTCTAATACATGCATGTTCATTTCATCAAAACTAAAAATAAGTAAATAAATAAAGTAAATAAATACACTGTACATGTGTACAATCTATACTTTCCTTTCAACCTTTAAAATGCCTTGGTTCTAGGTATACCAAGCATTTCTCTGCTTGAAAGGTGATGGCTAGAGCTGAGAGATTGCTTAGTATTGTATGATAAAGCTAATCAGCAATTAATTCGGTGTAAAAAGTAGTTTTAAAATTTATATTTCCAGAAAGATAAAGGAAGTTTTGATGACGTCAGTGTAATATCCCTCTAGTCTTGTCCCTAACTCCCTCTTCACCCATTGCAGATGGGTGTCATGATGTACATGACAGTTAAGTTTCAGTCCTGATGACAGGTATCATTACACTAAAAGTAATAGATTATCATTATAATTGCTATTATTGCTATAATATTCACCAAAATATGTAATTTAAAAATTAATTTTTAAATAACATAGATGGCACCACTTTCTTCTCATACCAAGAAGGAAAGAAAACTTCAAAGGGCCCCCATCCACGGTCTCTATTAAGCACCAGTTTCAAAGACCGATGACCTGCAACAAGATACTGACTGCCTGTTATAAAGTGCCAGTAGTACAGAATGTGCAAACAGAATGAGAAGAGGAAGGAACCTGAGACCACAAGCAGAGTCTGCTTTATTCTCTTACTTTGTAGCCAAAATACAAGTCTCCTTCCTCTTCTGCAGCTCTTCATGTTTTTTTGGGAGGGAGGATTTTCTTCTTTTTTTTGGGGGGAGGGGGATTTATGTACTTTTGAAAACAAAAAAGAAAGTTGCTTCTTGATTTCTCATAAACCTGAAATATTTCAATCACATTGAATGTAAAGAACATAGTGAACTAATATGGACTATGTACTCTTTTATTCTGTTCCAACATAAAGCCTGTCAGATAGCATATTCATGCCTCACAGTATAGTTTACCACAAAGCAATGATGAATGCAAATAACACTGATATTATAACAAGTGAATGAAAGAGTACAAAAGGCCACATATTCTGAAATAAAACACATTCAGAATACCACACATTTTGGCACTAGTGTCCTTCCCACAACAAAAGCAAGCAAATCTATCCCTATCTCCAATGGGGTAAATAACTTTCTACAACATATATTTCCTTGGTATGTCTGTGTTTTTCTTCTTTTTTTTTCTTTCATTTATCTTTCTCCCTCATATTCTTTTTCACTCTTTCTTCCTTTCTCTCCTTCTTTCAACAATTCATTCCCTCTCATTTCCTTTTCCTGTCTGTGACAAAGTGTCATCATCAATTACTTCCGTATCTACTATTGGATCATCTGTTTATTCTGGATAAAACTGAAAGGTTTTTTTTCTCATCTTCTTCAAGAACATCTCTGTCACTGTCCATTAAATATTACCTAAAAACCAAGGATTTCTGAAGCAATATCACTTAATTCAGTATTAGACATAGATGCAGCCAATTGCCTGCTCTACTATCTTCAACACTTTCCATATTTTTCCATAATTCAAGTTTGGTTCAGTAGCCGGGTGCATTTCATGGGTTATTTCCACCAACATTATTCATATGATTATTTAACCCAATGCAGACAGGGTGCCTAACTGGTCATCAGGACTGGCGGTCTACAACATTAGTGGCACTGGCTAAAAATTAGAGGGACTGGGAAAGTGTTTTCTCTGCCCTCTGGGTAGCACAGACTAGCCCAAACAATATTTTTTCCAAAAATCCATCATAAAATGCAGATTTAGGCTGACTAGTGCCGTTATAGCAATAATGCTTCATGACTGTGTGTACACTTCAACTGTGAGCAGACCCCGATGTTGCTTCATGTACACATTGACACCCTTCTTTTAGGCCTAATTAGTACCATCATGTATGTCACAACACCCATACGCAATGGGCTAAATTTGGTGATGATAATGATAAAATATCACTATCGGCAAAATAAAAATTGGACTGACCATCACCTTTCAGTTAAACCATATAGCTCTTAAATATATACTTTAAACTTGCCTAAAATCAAATATACATTCCTCTGAATAATAATTCTAAATACTGCCCAAAAACTGTAATTCCTTTACCCTCCAATCTTCTTTGCACCAGAAATAGGAGAATGAAAACATCTCTCACTGGGCTTCCACAAACTAAAGTCTTCAGGAAGCATCTTATTTATATTCCATCTTATAAAAGATGCACTCACGAAAGTTCCTTCAACAAATGGCAATACACAATTGTAAATAAATACTCTTTCATTGTCTGAACTGGGATTCTTTTTAATTGCATCTTTTTACAGCTGAAGACAAACATGAAAGGGATCTTACCATATCACAGGCATTGATATTGGCTCCTGACTTGACTAGCAGAGATACAATGTCCATGTGGCCTTCCATGGCAGCAAGGTGTAGGGGCGTCTTGTCTACCTAATAAAAGAATGTAAAGAAAAAAGTGACTGTCAAATCCCCTTCAATTACTTACCTTACTGAATTATCTCAAGAAAGTAAATGAGTAAAAGCAAAAACCTAATGATCACACACTATTTGCATATTAGCTAAAATGTTCAAGATTTTATATAAAGCTCTTCCTCACCTTGTTGCGAGCATCTTTGTTCATGCCTGCTGCCAGTAGACGATCACAGGTTTCATAATGGCCATTTTGTGATGCCAAATGCAATGGAGTCATGCCAATGGGCTATTGAAAAAAATATATATATATTTCAATATATATAGTATTCTTTTACTTAATATATCAACTTAATAGATGGAAAATGGGGTTTAAAGAACCATTAATTTTTTTTCCCCCTTTTGGAAAAAGGATCTGCTGTAAACTGTCACAAAATCTCTTAGGAACCCCAATTACTCGCCCCTAAACTGTCACAAAATCCCTTAGAAACCTCAATTACTCACCCCATCTGATGCAAACGGTGCACCTATTGCCATCAGTGTTCGTACTTGACTAGTGTTGCCGACCTTTGCAGCTGCCAGTAGCTTCTTCCCCAGTTCATTAAGAGTTGTCACCTGAGAGTTGTCTCTCTGAAATGCTGGGGGTCGTTCAGGTGGGCCTGGTGAACCACTGTTGGCTGACCCTCCAGTGACTGCAAGCATAAGTAACAAATCTTAGAAGCCTATACAATCAGATATTGATATGTAGTACTCAATATTTCTATAAAAATTCTTTTAAAACAAAGTCACTTTGTTACACGTCCCACATCAAATTACTTACTAAAATTCTATGGTGACCAACCAATATCATTATCTGTTACAGAAGAGTGACAAGACATAATGATGGCAGTCATCATGGTGAATTTGATGGTAGGAGAGAGGGGTGTCCTGTGTTTCTCTATTACTTTATTAGTAATATTTCTCTTTGGTGACTAATGATGGTAATCATTATCATAATTCCAATTACCCTAATATTCACCAAAATGGGTTCAGTTGAAAACCCCAAACAAAGATGGCATCTCTCTCTCCTAGCATCAGCATGAAAGAAAGACATCAACGGCATCTACCCACAGTATTTACTGGGAGCTAGCTTCTGAAGGCAGTAACACAAAACCAGATGCTCATCCTCCTGGTCTGAAGAACCAGGTGGATGTGCAGGTAAAATGTGCTGGTGACCCAGACTTTGTGCAATGGCTGCAATGTACTCCTATGCCTGTACAGCTGCTGCTTGCTGTGGCTCTCACAACTATAAACAAAGTTCACTCTTCTCCACCCCACCTCTTCATTTTTTTCTTATTAACCCATTGGTCGCAGCATTAAAAAAATGTTTGTGCAGTAGGATGCCTGTTTTACATGTCTGGCACGGTGCCATCCGCTTCTATGACCAACTCTGCCTTTGCAGCCAATCATAATATCCACTGCTAATGGGTTAAACTGTAATACTTCTATTACAATGTGTAAAGAACATCATAAGTTGATATGGACCTTACACTATGATTTCAGTCTATCTAAACATTAACCCAATCCCGGCGATAAGTGGAAACCCTCTACGCCGGGCCTATGCAATTTTGCATCGGGAACATCACACTGGTGTGTTGCCCCGTCATCGGGCATTTAGCCGTGTCACACGGGTGTGACGCACCATCATCAAAGGGTTAATAATGATTGTCAAATATAAACATCACAATATTGTAAAAAAACTATTCCTATGTACAACAAGTTAATAGTCCCAAGAAAAAAGAAATATAAATTAAAGCTAGAAAGATTTCATTTATCTTTCAATTTCAACCCTAGTAGCTGTGCATTTGAAATGGCAAATAAAATACACTATTGGCTACAATGCCGCTGTTATGATCATTGTGGCAAGCCTGATGCCATCCTACTGCACTATCTGCTGGATTGTGAGCACACTCGCTTCCTCAGACAGGGTCCACAGACAACAGCCGTCGGGCTGGTGAAATGATTATTCCTCTTGCTTACCCCTTTGCAACTGGAGTGCCTACAAGCAATCTTTCCACCTTGATAAGCATTCAGTGATCAGATGATTCAGCCCTCATAGCTGACAGAGGCCACGCCACCTTGTGTAAACAGCCCAGGCAAAGCTTCACCTTCGCAAATCTCTCTGAACTGTACTGAACTGAACTGGTAAATAAAACTGTTGATTGGTGGAGTTTACCCCTTGCATAAGTCTGGGTGTGCACACAGCCATGTTTGACCCCAAGTGCAACAAGTAATGGCATGAAAATTTTAGGTATAAAAATAAATAAACAGGAAAAAAAGAAACCACATGTAATTTTCTATATTACAATTTGTATTTGTTATCTGATAAGGAAATAGATGATTAAAAGTAAGACTTTATGTCAAAAACAAACATTTGCAATTAAAGACATCAAATAAATCTCTCCCTCCTTCCCTGACCTCCATTTCACTTGATCTACATCTTGGTATATGGATAACATACAAAAAACTGTCCCACAAAATCAGTCATTAACTTTGCTGACTTACCTGAGACTTGAGTGACTGGTCGAGCATTTCCTTGAGCAAGTGTGAGTTGGGGTGCACTGCCCTGAGCTGAAGAGGAGGCTGCAATAGACCCTATTTCAAGATTTCCAGATTCGGTTAGAGTCCAACAAGCAGAGGAGAGAGCCTTAGCCACCGTCTCCAGACCATTTTTATCTAGCAGCTGAAGCAAGAGTGGAGTGATTACATAATTTATTGCATGGAGCTGTTTTGACAAATGAAAACTTGACTTAAGTATCCAGTTTATACAATGCCTAAGAAAGAGTGAGCAATATTCAAATCTATATAAAAAAAAAATAACTAAATAAACCACAATTAAGTAAAAAAAAAGATATATCACGGACAAAATTATTATAGAGGAAATGCAATTCCCAAAAGGTAATTTCAAAATCAGTTTTCTTCTTAGTGGCCAGATCTTGTGATAAACCCTTAACTCTATTATTAATTCTGAGAATAATAGGTATTTCCCATTCACTAAACCATTCCATAAACATTTGTCAAATATAGAAATTTATTTAGAATAACATATATCAATAGAAAACATACTTTTCATAATGTAGTGTAGAAATTTGGTAATTGATTGAACATGCATCTAAACTGTCATCATAACCATAATATTATTTTTCATGAAGTAATTTTAAATAGAGATTAAGCATACATACAGTCAGATAAGCTGTCTGGATTTATTTTTCAGTTTTGCCAACATTTGGCAAAACTGAAAATAGGAAATGTAGACGACAGAACCTGTGCCATCAGCCTCACATAAAGGGCACAGTCTTCATGCTTGTCGGCACTGCTGCAAAGACCAATATCACTCCACCAAACTTCTGTCATGAGAGAACTTAGACTCCCCTGGCAATATATCACAAAATAAGGAACCAGTTCAAGTTTTCTCTCATCAGAATCAATTGGTGAAATTTGTTGGCCTTTACCAGAGCACACACTACTAGGCTGCGGTAATCACTTCACTCGAATCTGTAACACTTTCATGTTGAACTTGCAGGCCATCCTTAATAGATCAAAATGATTCATATGGATTTGTTTAAAAAACAGTCAATTTAATTGCAAAAAAAAATGAAAGCTACTAAGGGAATTTTCAAAACATTTTCCCTAAATCGGTAATGTAATAGGAATTTGGTCTAACTCAATACTCCATGATATTTTCAAGTTCCTTTTGGCTTTAATACATTAGCTATTTATGATACTTGCTACTAGAATGTTTTTATATAATCACTCTTGTTAAACATTCACTATTTATGAGAAAAAAAACACTAATTAAATGCAAACTCAAAACACAACTCATGCATGTTATCCAAAGGGAGAGCAAGTGTTCACCTGAGTCCTGTTCAGCAAGCCTTTGGGCCCTTGGCAACTGGGCACCAGGGAAGGCCACTCACTGTGCCCCTGCCTCCTGACACCAGGTCATGCTAATACCTTGATGCCCAGTGAATGGCCAACCAGTCATGCAAGACACATTTATTCTGCATAGCACATTTCAATGTAACAGGTTATATCTTGACATACAGAGTAACACTGCTGTAATTTTTCCAATAGTGTGAATGTCTATAATGTTGTGTTCCTCCGAGGCCATGACACGACGAGGTGGCCTTGGGTCACTCGAGGTCAAAGGTCAAAGTTTTCCCTTGAAGGGAAACAAGTTTCTTCCCAAGACACAGAGCAACAGATTCAAATGCTCAACAGGAAGTTTCTTAGCAGCCATATTGGGCGGAAATGGGGGGGAGGGTGGGGGAGAAGAAGGAGGAGGGGAGAAAGGGAAGAATAAAAGAGGATAACCAGAGAACATTGGTGAAAAACGAATAAGACTCTTTGCAAATACTTTCTGGGTCGTTCATGG
>BOPN01001260.1:180000-182500 GCA_017312705.2 Penaeus japonicus
GATTTTGTCTATACCCCCTATTTCAAGTGCAGCTTCCTTTAATATCTTACTGAATTGGTTGTTCATTTGGTCTATGTCAAGATCTGCTCCGAGCGCTGAGTATCTGTTTCAGATATTAATACTAAATTCCGTCACCCTATTCTTAATGTTAATTAGATTAACGAGAGGCTTCTGTATGAGCTTATTTCGTTCTCTTCTTATCTGTAATTTTACTCTACTTCTGACCCGTCTATGGTCGCTACCGACATTTACTTTATTCATAACGGTTACGTCTTGTACAATGTCGTGCCTATTGGTAATTATAAAGTCAATTTCGTTTTTAATGCCGGATGGTGATTTCCATATCCCTTTCCCCCCCAGGTCAATTAAGAATGTATTCATAATTTTAAGGGATCGAGCTTCAGCGAATTCTATTAGCCTTTGCCCTCTCTCATTTCTAGCGCCTATTCCATGTTCCCCAACCGAGGTTTCCCCATCTTCCCTTATTTCTATCTTGTTATTAAAATCCCCCATAATCACGGTATAATGGGCTTTTGCTCTATCAGCTGCTTGCACATCTTCATAGAAACTCTATATCTCCACATCACTATGACTGGCGGTAGGAGCGTATACTTGGATAATTTTTAGGCTATATCTGTTTAGTTTCAGTATTATAGAAACTACTCTTTCTCTCACACTGTATATTCCCTAATATTCTTTTCGAGGCGCTTGTGAACTAAGAAACCTACTCCAAATTCTTGTTTACTATCCAGGGATTTACCTCTCCAATATAATAAGTGTCCATCATTTAGTAACTTCTGCTCTTCGCCTAGTCTTTTAACTTCGGAAAGTCCTACAATATCCCATTTAATGAATGAAACTTTCTCAAGCAATGTTTAAAGATCAGATTCTATTTTCAGAGTTCTTGCATTATATGTGCAACAATTATCAACCTGAAGCGGCCTGATATTTTTAGCACTCTCTGCTCCAAAACGATCCTGATCGCCGCCGTGACCAGAGGCTTCTTCGCTTCCGGGGGATGAGGGCTGTTGTCTTGACCAGGGTTCATGCCCTGCATACAGCAAGTTGTTTGCCAAAATTGTTTTCTCAAATTGTAAGGGCCTGTTTACACTAGGCGCTTTCCAACGCGCGTTAGCAAACTCGGCGTTAGAAACTACCGCTCACATGAGGCGCTTTCAAATGCGGCGTCAACGCGAAGCTTGTGTTTGTGCGTGCGTTATATGTGTGTCTGTGCCAAACAATGTAGAGAGCAACAGACAGTTTCAACCAGGATGGATGTAGAAGAGGTAGCATGTGCTTGGGTCTTGAAGTGGCGCAAGCTGCGAATATATATATATATATATATATATATATATATATATATATATGTATATATATATATATATATATATATATATATATATATATATTATATATATATATATATATATATATATATTATATATATATATATATATATATATATATATATATATATATATATATATATATATATATATATATATTATATATATATATATATATATATATATTATATATATATATATATATATATATATATATATATATATATATATATATATATATATATATATATATATATATATATATGACTTGTCTGCAGCGTCAAAGTCTTGAAATAATTTCAACCTCATGGGCACTGTCGGGCGTACGAAAGCGAAAGTGTCGTACCGCTCGAACAAAACCAGCCGTCACGCTCACAGATCGACCTGTGCCTCTGTGGCGTGTCTTTGAAAAACATTTTTTTACAGTTATTTGCTTCTTCTGATGAAAAAACACTTGAGTTCATAAGACACGACAAATACATATCTTTTTAGCTTTAAGTAATTAATCTCGGAATGCGAATACTTTAGGCATAAAAAAAAGTTTATTTCTTCAAAAAACAAGTTGTGCAGATTAGCAGTCAGTAAACAGACTTATTTGTGCAAACATATAGAATGCATTTCATGACACATCAACCAAAGCAAAATTTATTCTAGGCTTATTCACCTAGGTATGCTATACTTTCTCATGATATTTTCATTGCAATACATGCATTTCGTGCGTGTACTACAGAAATCATGTTTAAAATAGATATCGCACCACACAAAAATTATTATTATTTGCAAACAGTATAGGTTATCACTGTTTATAAATTAAACTCGGATATTTTATTGTTTCATATGAGTTATCGACTTGATTTATTTCAGTTTTCTCTGAAGAGACCACTTGCTGCCCATCAAATCTAAACAAATTCGAACGTATTACCAGTCTGCCCTGAGAATGAATATAAAAATACACCCAATAGACTGTTTAAATGTTTCTCATGTCAAACACTTGGTAAATTCAGTTTCTTACGAGTTAAAAAGTAGATGTAATCCAAGCCAACGGATTCAAACAATTATTTATCACCCATTTATCAAAGCTACATATGGTGGTATTTGTTTTACATTTTCACGCATGAACTGGAGTCTCAAAATATGCAGTATACTATACATTA
>BOPN01001260.1:202500-205000 GCA_017312705.2 Penaeus japonicus
GTCATCACACTGGTGTGTCGCCCCGTCATCAGGCACTTTTTGCCGTGTCACACAGGTGTGACACCCCATCGTCATTGAGTTAATATGAAAAACAGATTTTGTATAAATCCTATTTAGCAGAAATAAAAAAAAAGGCATATGGCACAGAAGGATAGCTTATGATTATTAAATTTATAATGCATATTGTTATTATTATCATTCATCATTCCTTTATAAATGTACCTGCTTTTTTTTTAAATACCACCTTTATACCTTTAACTATCAATATCACTGTCCTCAAAAAATTACACATAAAATGTTAATGGTTATTTTATAAAACAAAATGTCAATCCAATACAAATATCATGATGGCAATGGTGATAACATAAGATAGTGATACAAGTCTTTTTACTTGAGTATACTAGCCAATGGGCTAGGAGGATGGTAAGAATTAGATTGAACTATAATATATTGCCTATATGCAAAAGATATTTTCACAAAATTATGCTAATCACAATAACTCTCAGACTTCATTATCATTATCATTATCTTTTTGTGATGAATAAAAAACAAGAATAAATAAAATAAAGCATGCTCATACTTTCAACCATCAACTTTGATTATATAAACACAGCAGAAAAAATGGTGCATGCATCTAAGACTACAAAATCATAATTGTCAATATCTTTACCTTCAAGGCCAGTTTGCTTTCTTTTCGTTTTTGGACCGAATCAGCGCGAATGGTCTTAACAAAAGCTGGCCAAGGGGTCTCATGCCTATATTTCATTTTACTTGAGAAAAGTTCGTGACCACATCTACGACAGACATAGATGCCTGGAAGGAGTATAAAATAACTTGTTTTAAGATGTAAAATAAATATATTGGGCTGAGTGTATGACTTTAAAAATTGCTGTTTTTAGTGAACTGGGGAAAAAGGGGAGGGGGGCAATTTGTTCCTCTACTAGGTTTCATGACAAAAGGAATACTCTGTTCCTTCTACCACTAAAAGGTATACAACTTTAGGCATGGTTAAATAAGCTGCACTTAAAAATGACATCTTTTAAAACTGCCATTTCTTATACTCAGGCATTATGAACTGTTGTTATTACAAATACTGAAAACAATTATATAAAATTTGGCCTTGTTACTTTCCTCTACTCTTTTCCTCTCCTCTTCCTGTGTACAGCCAAGGCATTATTAAAATGATGTACAAATTCATGAACAGGATTCATTATGACAAATGTAGAAAAGATCTCATTCATACCTTTTTCTACAAGTAAAAATGTAGACCTGCACTAGCCTATCACATTCAGCTCTGCCTCAGGTATTAACCCATTGCAGACGGGGATAGATTCGCTTGCCCAATCTCCAGGATAGGCTTTATTTTAGAGGGAGGTAGCTTGATGCAACATAATTTGAATCTTCCCACTCTCTTTCAGTCATTCATTGTAAAACTAGAACCGCTTTTGTGTTTTATTTTTTGTGTGTTTTATTGAGTTTAGAGACTTACATGTGCCATATGACAGGCTCTATCAATGGTGCAGTTGACCAAAATTGTAATATATGATCCATACTAGCTCATAATTTTCTTCATACTCAGTTTGATAGAAGTATTGCTGTTTTATGGGAGGACAAAAGGCAACTTTATTTTTACATATTTTTGTACTGTCATGAACTAATACGAAACTTATAACCACCTACAATGAAGATAACATGAAGAGGTAGGGAAGAGAAATGAAACCTGTGCTTGTGACTGTGGGTGCCACAGTGAAAAGCATCCATATTGGCACAGCAACACATTTTAGACACTGGGTATGGATTGAGTCACCTTCCTCTTCTCGTTCTGCCTGCACAACCTTCATCGGCGGTACTTTAGAGTAAAAGGTCATCAACTTAGTGTGTGCCATCGCTCTATAGAGACAGTGCTTGCTAGAGACCATGGATGGATGCCATTCAAGGCTCTCTCTCCTGCTGGTGCTAGGAAAAAGTGGTGCCATCTAGGTTTTGAATGTCAAGTTAGCTGAATATTATGATAATTACAGTAATTATGACTGCAATTGCCATCATCATTCACTCCTTTTTCATAGCACAATAAAATAGCACAGTGATACAAAATTCCAGAATGTCATGTACGTCATGACGCCCATTATTCAGGCCAAAGCTCTTATGTCATGTATGCCATGACACCTATCCACAATGGGTTAACCCTTTCCCGATGGGGCACGTGCTACGCAAAAACCCCTATGCTGGGCGATTGCAATATTGCATTGAAATCGTCACACTGGCATGATGCCCTGGCATCGGGAGTTTAGCTGTGTCACACGAGTGTGAAGCACCGTCGTCATAGGGTTAATAATAAAAGGGTAATTAATAATAAAAGTAAATAAATGGTCTAAGAAGAAGAGTTTCAGCAGGATCATTTACTAAAATCATTAATGAAATATGATATGGAAAATCCAAAAAAATTTTGTCTAATAAGTAAAAATTCAAACCACAAATTCTGATAATGATAATGATATAT
>BOPN01001260.1:210000-212500 GCA_017312705.2 Penaeus japonicus
TCTGTTCAGATCTAGTTTTAAGAAAGGTACACTTGTGTCATCATAAATTATTCTTTTCAATCAGAAATTAGGGTAATTTTTAGGGAAATCTAGAATATAAAAAATCGACAACATCTAAGGTAATCCTGTCAATTGCTTGTGGGAACCGTTTGGCACGCTGCCCTTGGTAGAGTGTAGTAACAGAAAGCCAACGACAATTCTTCCCTGTCTATAGACACATTTGAGCCGGTGGAAAGGACGGTCACCAAAGGAGTCGATTCCTGCCAAAGTCCATACATTGATATCATGACACATATTCCTCCAGGTAGATTTGAAAAATAAGCTACCTCGAGAAGAATGGTTGAATGAAAAGGTGACGGTGAACAGTGACCATGTGTGCAAAAGTAATGAAATGAATTAGATTTTATAACGTAAAACACTCGCAAGATAGCACTGTTTATGGGTCTTTAAAATAATCGTAGAACACTGTATCAAGCAAGTGCACATAAAGACGGAGGTGATACAGTATCTCGGCAATTGCGAAACAGTCGAGATGTAGTGAGTCGATTTTTAACGACTTGGATGGAACTCTACCTATCTTATAAAGCGAAGTACACATGTGTGTATATGTAGGGGTGTCGAAGGTGTGGTTAATGTTCATGAGGCTGAGTGCCGTAACTTATAGGTGGAGAAAAGAGAAAGCCAGACTGCAGAGGCACATTCAGGGCTTATTTAATTAACAAGAATAAATACCATATTGAACAGAAGGAAAGTTATATTTTACACTAAAAATAAATTCAAGCTTAACTTCTAAAAAATAAAAATAAAATACAAAATAATAAATCAAAATGCAAAAAAGACGTGCCATTCTAGTGATATGAGTTGAGGAGCCCATCCGTTCAAACCAAAAGGCCAACTGCCTAACCTCCGTCCATCCCACTTCTAACCCGACTAACTTCCTGCACAGGACTCAGTCCTTCCACACTTTTCCAGTCTTTCAGAATGACTGCCATAACCAAGTCACCGCTATTGTCATTAACATTTTTTATCAATCAGAAGAGGGTTTTTGTTTGCTTGATAGCCATATAGTCATTCACCCCCTCTCATGCCCCCACCCACCATGGAAACCAGCGATCAAAGTTGAGCTTGTGCTTAATAGTTACAAGGGTTATGAGTGGATATACAAAGCCACTGTTTCATGTTGGAGACAACTTGACCGAGCCAGAATTAACCCACCCGTCTTGTTGGAATAAGGCACCAAAGAGTTGTGTTGCAAACCGCAGGGCGAACTCAAACACGTAGGTAGGTGAAAAAAAACCCTGGACGGGGTTGCAATCCCATTTACTTGATCATCATCTGGTCCATCTTAGTCTGTCTCTGGGCTAACATAGTAAATTAACATACTGAAAAGTAAACCGTAAATAAGGCAGATAAATTTAGACACCCAAGTGTTTACATTTCAGGAGAGCGATTAACACGATAAATTCAAGGAAAAGGGGTATTTGCATGTCACAGTGTTATATGTACAATCACTAAATATAATCATGTGATTGATACAAAATTTCAATTATTTGGTAATTTTTAATCATCCATACAGCCTGTTCAGAGCAACCAGCTATCTCTGCGTTTCTGTGTGCTAAGGTATGTGATCTTGTAACATACACACCCTGCATTCTTTAATCATGTTCACCTGTTGGAACACCTGACTCCCAATATTATCTATACTCTAACCTAATTATCATATATACATAGCATTCACTCTCATCACTGAATGTTCATCACTAGATACATATAGTGTTGCAAGGTTTTGCTCGTCCCAATCGACTTGCCTTTCCTAGTCTCGTCATCGTCTAACTGTATCCTCTTGATATTTCTACTTGCCTGCTAAAAAATCGGAGCACACTTAATATTCACCTCGTGTTACCCAGCCGCCTCCTTCACTATGTCATCTGCGTCCTCATTAAAGGTGATACCTACATACCATGGGATCCAGACGATTATAATCACACGTCCCTGACCTCGCAGCCTATGAGCTGTCAATTGGAACTCGTTAGCAATGTGCTCAAACACAGGACCCATGCTACTAAGTGAGCTTAGGGCTCCCCTGTTATCACCAAGGATAAATGTATCTTTATTAATGATCTCAACATTTCAAATTTTCCCATAACTTAGCCTGCGTCAATGATACATGATTATTCAGTCTTCCCCCACTGCTTATGGTAACCGTGTCATCCTCGGTGAACTGTGTTATGACCACACACCCTGCTCTGCCATCCTCCAATACTGATCCATCGAAGTAAACATGAACAGTATTAAGGTGTGTTAGACTCTTTACTTCATGGACATACCTTGGTTTAAGTTGACCTAGTTTATGTATCATCTCCATACAGGGGGGTCTACATCTACGTTAAGCTCCACATCTTCCCATGGTAGACTTTGGAAGATGTCTGAAGAGAATGTCAATTTTCATTTGAGCCATAATAATCGATACTATTTTCAGCTCTTTCGTATATCCTCACTT
>BOPN01001260.1:217500-225000 GCA_017312705.2 Penaeus japonicus
ACCACGAAACATGACAGCACATCAGCCGGCGCGAATGGGTTAAGGCACTTCGTGCTACTTTGGGGCATATTTCATATGCAAATTCTTAACCCAATTACCTACCTCACTTTTCCTAGTTTTGAAGTCAGCCTTTGCCAGAAGGGGGCTACACCCCCTGTGGACCTCCCCTATTCAGGACACTTCATCATACTTATGATATGTAATTAATTCTGTAGATGAAAATGCTGCAATCCACCACAAATCACCCTCACACTGCACCATGATGACAGCAACTGAGACTTCATCTCATATATTCCTCAGGATTGGAAACTACGGGCTGATAATAATGTGACCACTCAATAGAGGACACTCTACAATTATACTGTAAACAATGGGGAATATTGCACCATCTATCGAGAGAACATAACAGCGCATGCAGGTAATTCATTGGGGTTTTCCAGTCAGCAGCTTGTTATTAGCTGTGTGAGGATGGTGGTTTTCAAGGTATTTTGCACAAGGTATGTTGCATGAAGTGCCCTAAAATGGGGGATTCCAGGGAGGGGCAAAGCCCCCCTTGGCTAGGGCTCAATTCAAAACTAGGCAAAGTTAGGTAGGTAATTGGGTTAAGATTTTTCATATGAAATGTGCCCCAAAGTATGACGAGGTAGCACAAAATGCCTTAAAAAAAGAAACCCAGATTGTGGGGTCCAGGGTTGGAAGCACGTATTATTTACACTATATATGAACAGTAGAGGTAGAGAGGAATCCATCAATACCACTTTTATGGTATTTAGTAACGCGGCGTTATTTGGAAAATTTACTGATGCTTTTGCCAATTTTGGATGGAGTACCCAGAATATATCATTGGGGGACAGCAGTGAGATTTATAGGATTAATAGTGGGGCTTGGGTGAAATAGTCTGATGCAATTGATATAATCACTGAGGGTCCAAGGATAGAGGCAGGCATCACCACAGTACATGATTGCTACTCTCAGGTACATCGATACCAGGGAAAATAATTTCTAAACATTTAAACGATCTGTTTTCATATCTATTCTCTTTATTTACATGACCTGTGTAAGGCATTAAATAATTTTTAGTAACATCTTCAGTAGCTAAAGTCTATTTCATGTGATGCATAGAAATATTTTTCATGGAAAAAGTTTAACCCATTCACAATGGGACATATTTTCACCTACTCCCACTTATGCAGGGAAGATAACAAGCCCGCGACGCTTTGGGCCGCATTGATCCTCTTAGAGTGTTTTTCACCCACTCTATTCTTACGGTTTTCATGAATGTGTCTACAATGTAAAGGCACGTAAAAATAGTGCCATGTTCAAAGGAGTTATTTTAGTAAAAAAACATGTTACAGTAATGCCTTTTTAGTTTTATTTTATTGAACTTTGCCTATATTCTTCACTTCTATGTGAAAATACCAAAGGAAAAGTGGAAGCTATCTCTTAGTGGGGCATCAAAAAACATGTTTTATATTTATTATTTTTTTAACAAAACATAAAGAAGAACAATATGAATAATCATACACGTACATATGAGTATGTACATGTACCTCGTGATGTGCCAAGATGTGATATCACAGGTAATCAACAAATTAGAAGTAGTATTGCATTGGAAAATATTTACTTCATGTTATTTCTTGGCCAAACACATTCGATTTTACAGATAATTTTCTTCAACTGATCAAGAAGCAGAAATTACCATAATGTTCATCAATATCACGTAGTTTTCTGTGACAACATTTTGTTTAACGTTATATCTCATTTTATGACACTCCAACACCTAAACTAAAGTAACAGAGTCTAAGAAATTATGTAAAATTATTATATTTGAGAACAATCTAGCGATCTATTGCTAACGTTTCAGCAGGTCACATTGCCCCTCCCGGAATTTGGTGAGAAAATGTACGTCTCAGGACGTCACCCGGGTCCGGGGATATTTTTCAACCTGGTGATAGGACATCAACCAGCTCGAATGGGTTAACAGGAACTTTTTTGTGAAAATTTTGTGCTGCCGCTTTTTACTCCTTTACATTTCTTTAATAATCTTAACCTGTTAACGACGGATGACGTGTTTTTTCGTCAAACATAACGCAGGACCTCTTGCCTGACAATGGGCGTCATGGCGTTCGGGGATTTTGGATCACTATGTACTATAAGTAATGAGTGAGTGATGTTGACAATTGCAGTCATAATTATTATAACTGCCGTAATACTAAGCAAAATGGTTTTCAACTCACTTACAAACCCTAGATGGCACCACTTTCTCCTAGCACCAGCAGGAGAGAGAATGGCACCCATATACGGTCTCTAGCAAGCACTATCTCTGTAGAGTGATGGCACATAGCAAGTTCCCGAACTCTTGCTCTAAAGTACCGCAGATGAAAGATATGCAGGCAGAACGAGAGGAGGAAGGTGACTCACACCATGCCCAATGCATACAATGTGCCCCTGTGCCAGTATGGATGCCTTTTATTGTGGCACTCACTGTCGAAAGCACAAATTTCCTTCCTCTTTCCTACTTCTTCATTTTGGATGGTTATGAGTTTCATGTTCGTTCGTGACAGCACACAAATGCGAAAAAATAAAGTTGCTTTTTGTCCTCCCCTAAAACAGCAATACTTTTATCACATCGAGTATAAAGAAAAAAAATGAGTTGATATGGACCCTGAACTACAATTTTAGTCAACTGCAGAATTGATGGAGCCTGTGATATGGCAAATATAAATGTCTAAAAACACTAAAACACACAAAAAAACAAAATACACAAATGGCTCTAGCTCTACAATGATTGACTAAAAGAGAGTGGGAAAATCAAATTATGTTGCAGAAGCTGCCTTGGTCAGAAATAAAACTCATCCTGGAGCCTGTGTAAGCAAATCTATCCCCCGTCGGCAACGGGTTAAGGTGTAGGAACCCTGAAATTATTCTGATGTAATCAAAGTATTCTATCTTTGACTCTTCTTTTCTTTTTCATTTCTCAATTTCTCTCTTTCCTTCCTACTTTCCATCCTTCTTCTTGTTCTTCATTATCATTATCAATATTATTATCAGTTATGATTATTGATTATTGGTATTATCTTTATTGTTATTATCAATATCATTATTATTGTTATTATGATGATAATAAATATTATTGCTATTATTATTATTGTGATTATTATTTAGATTTTATTTGATTTTACTTGTTCATTATTTTATTAACCTGCTAACACCGGGTAACAAGATATCACGTTGAGTGGTGGCAGGACCAGTCGCCGGGCACAAGATATTTTGTCATGGCTATCCTCCTGGCTGGTGCGTAGCTCTTACCTGCAGGCAGTGCGGGTGAATAGCTTGAGGCATTAGCCTTACACGTTTGAAATATCCCTGTATTTCGACCATTTGGAGCCAAAACAGCCCTGTCAGCAACAGGCTAAAATACTGCACCCTTAAATTTTGTATTGTATCAAGTCAACTAGGATAAAAACTACCCGGAAAATTTGGTCTTGCCTAACTTTGTGGGTGCTGTAACTAGATATATAGGAAATGCCAGAATAGCATGAACAAAGTATCCTATGGCATTTAAGCATCTTGTCATTTGAGACTTTTTCAAGTGTTCAAGTTTCACTGTGAAATGGTAATAATTTCAGAGAATCAGAGCAGCCACAATAATGGCAGATGAAGCTGATTTTGACAAGAAAAAGGCTCACAAGAAGCGCAATGCAGGACGAAAAGCACAAAAGAAAGCAGAGAAAAACAAACATGTACAAGACTTGACTGCAAAACAGAGAAATCCAAAGGCATTTGCTTTTCAGTCAGCAGTGAAGGCCCAAAGGACATTTGCTCGGTAAGTCAGAATTGCTTTTTTTCCCCAAATATCCATTTTAAAGGCTTTAATAGTGTCAAACCCACATTAACCCTATCCCTACCCAGATGGTTGATGTATTAGCAAATTCCTTGTCAGGTACACTGCCCCGATGGTAGAACAAAGCTTTCCAGACATTTCTTTGAGTTGTATAATACCATGTAATTACTCTAATGGTGTAGGGATACACAATGTTGTATTAAAACTTGTGAAATGCTTTGTATGTTTAGAAATACAAGTAACACCATACTGTCTGTCATCTCTCTAAGGAATAATGAAAATATTTCTTAAATCTTCTGATCCTGGCTTGTTTAACATCCATCATTTTGTGATTCATTTTGTGATTAGCCATAATTCCACCATTTATTTTTTGACATAGTGATACAACTAGAAAAAGGTCAGCTTCTTGAAGCTAGAAAAGGAAGGGTTTTGAATACCATAGGGTGTCTTTATGTTTATTAAAGATGAAATTTAATAGCTGATGAATATGTTAACCCATTCCCGACGGGGGATTTCTAGCCTAGAATGTCCAAATGCCGGGGCTTTCGAATTATTAGGCCTAAATTAAATGAATAGCTGGCACAATACTGTGCCGCCCGGCAACTGGGCTTTTGAATGCGCGGTACACATGCTGTACCACCCGTCCTGTGTGGGTTAATGACCTGTATAATATGGGGCATCCATTTGCTTGTTTTCACCACAAGATAGGCACCAGTGCCCCCTGCACAACACAACAGACAGGTTTTATTTCATAAGGAGGGAGCACCATGTGATGTATCTAGATCTGTCTTGCTTTCTTTCATTCACTTTTTGGTCATTTGATTTATGTGTTTTACTTTATTATGAGACTTATGTGCCTTCTGACAATATTACAATCAACTAAAATTGTCTGTATCAGTTCATTATGTTCTTTACATGCACTCTGATAGAGGTATAACAGTTTTATATGAGGATAAAGAATGTTATTTCTTCAACTTTGTAAACAAAAATGAAAGAAATATCCATCCCCAAAAAAGAAAACATGAAGAGATAGAGAAAAAGAATGTGACCTATACTTACGGCTGTGAGTACCACAGTACAAACCAGTCATCTTGGCACAGGGGCACATTACAGCTACTACACTTGGTGTAGTTCACCTTCCTCTTCTCATTCTGCCTGCATGTCCTGCACTATTGGTACTTTAAAGCATGTGATCTTGCAGTGCATCATTGCTCTATGAAGATAGTGCTTGGTAGAGGCTGGGTGTGGATGCTCTTCATGGATTTCTTTCCTGTTAATGCCAGAAGAGGGTGGTGCCATCTAGGTTTCTTATTTCAAACTAAACTTATATTATGGTAATTATAGTAATTACAACAAAAATTACAATCATCTGTCACTAAATATAACTAATAAATAAACACACTGACAGGATAAAAACAAAGATTCACCTGCATGGGTATGTTTGTGTTACCTGGACCTTGTTTATTTTTTTACTGATGACACATACATGTTATTTTTATCCAATTGATAAATACCAAGCTTTAGTATCAAAACATAAATGTAGGTATTTAAACTCTCTTGGAATGATTTCTTGAATTAAAAAAAAAAAAAAAATGTAGATGTACAGTTACAGTTTATTTTAAGAAAGTATTATTATAACTCTTGGGAAATTTGATGTTAGCCCACATCTTATGTGACTTTGAACTGATGAGAAACTTTTAATAAAATAGTGCTTTGTAAAAGTGAGCTGTCTCTACACATCATTTTAGAGTATTGGCTGTATTCTTTAGAATATTTGTTATATCAAACTGAGATATGGTTAAACCTATATCAAGTTCAGATTTTTACCGGGCAGTGTAAAGTTAAGTGCCCTGTTTTGTTTGTTGTATTTTGTAGTTCATATTATTTGATGTGTATTCAAGAGGTAGCATATTTTGTTATGCTTGAAATTGTAAAATCCAAGACTTTTTTCTTTAGCGTCTAAAATATTTCCAGATCACAAGATATTAGATCAAAGAAGCACCACATACCAGTGGTTGACCGGGCCCCATTAGAACCACCTCCTGTCATTGTTGCAGTGGTTGGTGGTCCAAAGGTGGGAAAATCAACTCTTCTGCGATGCCTGATTAAGAATTACACCAACCAACGACTATCTGAAATTAATGGACCAGTTACTATTGTAGCAGGTGGAGTTTCATTACCACTTTGACTTTTAGAATGATTTGATATTCTTAATTTTGGGTGAACTGAAAACTTTCATGACAAGTATTCTTTGAAATTTTTATTTTTATTATTGTATTCATATGTATCTTTTCCAACAGGTAAAAAAAAGAAGTTGACTTTCATCGAAGTTAACAATGATGTCAATTGTATGATTGACATTGCAAAAGTTGCAGATATTGTCCTCATACTTATTGATGCAACATTTGGAATTGAAATGGAGGTTTTTGAATTTCTTGAGATTTGTCGTGCTCATGGATCTCCACGCATCATGGGGGTAAATATGTTATTGAACTTTTAACTGTGTCACACGGGTGTGACGCACCATCATCATAGGGTTAATATGAAAAGGATATCATTATGTACAAATTTTGGCTCAGAAATTTTATACCTAGCAATGTTATTAGGCACCACAAGCACAACTTTGGATATATATGAAGTGTTGCAACTTTTTATGTTGTTAAAGACATGGTCACATCAGCATTTCATATTTGCAACTATTGCAAGAACTCATAATTGTACGTCACCACTACCAAATATCTGCTCCCAATTCTTGTGATTCACAGTTCTCCAAAATCTTGGAAACCAGGAGTTCCTGCAAGTGAAATTGCTGCAACCAATGGGAGACATGCAAAACACTATGGTTTATAATATATTTTTCCAAATATTACAAGCCTTTTTTTCTATTTATAATGCATAATATGAAAAGAAATGAAATGTGTTGTACCACAAGTTGACATAATTAGTACTAAGTATATATTTTTTCATTCAAATTTCACTATGAAAGAGCCTCAGCTGCTTGTTTTGATGGCAATGTGTGGAGCATATGAAAATATGTCAAAGAGGGCATTTGATTTTGTAAGTCAATTGACATACTTTTCATTGTGTGTAATATTGTTTACCACAAATTACCTTATCATTGCTCTGCTAATTATTATGTTATTACTTTATTATCATCCACTGGTTGCAGCACTGAAGAGCTGTGTGTGACCAGAAAGCAATACAATAACACAGTTGTGGTGACTTTGTGTTCTTGATTTATGTAAAGATTCCATGTACTGGCTGTGACCACAGCTTGTGTACATTCCTTTGACAGAAAATTGCTTGTATAGAAATACATCACTTACAGTTGCTGTCCTGATAACCAATGATAACTTTCTTCTCAATAGGCTTACCTTTACCTTTTTTAACAGATCTTGAATCACCTTGACATGATGAAAGATAACAAAGTGTTAAAGAAAAAGAAGAAAACTCTGAAACATAGGTTTCAAATTGAGTTATATCCTGGAGCCAAGCTCTTCTTTTTGTCAGGTAAGATTTTATTTTCGCAGGTATTTAGTTTTGATTATTTTCACTCAACTTTTTGAGAGGTCTTGATATGTAGATTTATATTTCAAAGATAATTATTGTACATTTCCTTACAGGTATTATTCATGGAGAATATATGAAGAATGAAA
>BOPN01001260.1:235000-245000 GCA_017312705.2 Penaeus japonicus
CCGCGACCAATGGGTTAATGTTATGCAATTAGGTATGATAAATTATGAATTATTTCATGTGCTTAAGATGATGGTTGTTTTTGATAGTTGAGTGGCTTCAATATTTTATACAATTATGTTTTTCAGCTATATTTCTCATAAACATAAAATAATGTAATTTCAGACTGAAGATGGTGATGATGGTGGGGATGAAGATGTTCTGAAGCCTCTCCTGAATCTGCAAAAAACAACAGATGAGAAACAAGCTGAAAGCCAGATCAAACTCTTTTCAAATACACAGTTCATCTCTTATGACAGAAGTGAAAGGGAAGATGAGGAAGAAGAGGAAGAAATAAAAATGAAAGAGTAAGGATAAGAATAAGTGATTCACTGATTCATATAATTTTATTGAAATGCATTATTGCATTGTAGAACTTGTATTATGATATAAGTGAGAAAATTATTTCCTTTGGTTACTTAAGATGAAATTTATATAACATGTATTATTACCATTTTTTTCTGATTATAGCTTCCAGAATTCAGAAAATGGACTTCCATCATATGAATCTGTGAGAGATAGTACAGGGAGAATCAGAAGACGAGTAATTTTCCATGATAATTTAGAGGAAGAAGTAGAAGAAGAGAGTGATGATGATGATGATGATGATGATGATGATGATGATGATGATGAGGAGGAGGAGGAGGAGGAGGAGGAGGAAAAAGATATTGAAGAGTATGATGAATCAAATGAAGAAAGTGATGTAGAGACTGAAATGGTTCCACCAAAGAAGAGACAAAAGGTGAGTGTTTTATTTTATTAGAACAATTGAAAAATTGTAGGTAGTAAATTTCTATAACAGGTCCGCTTTATAAAACCCATTGAAATTGCTATTGATGGATCCCTAATGCATTTATAGTTGATTTAGTCATTGCAATCCAACAATAGTGATGATGTTTGACCTGATAAGTGGGGAGGATATGAAATATCTTAGGAAAATTGCAGGGTCAGATTGATAAATAACCCATGGAAAGTTGGTATCCTACCGATGTCTACATTAAATCATTTATAGTATGGTATATTTCTGTTTATTGTAAAATAAAGATACAAAAAGTCTGGGTACTTAACCCAATGCCGACGGGCCTGGCGAGAGCTGGCAACCCCCTACTCTGGGCCTAAGTAATATCGCCTAGGTTGTGACGCCGGGTGCTGCGATGCGACACACGCAGCCTACTGGATGGAATATGAGCCTGACTCACTGTGTTTTGATTGCGTGTGTGATTTTTGTGTATTTCCCATAATGTGTGATTTGAATGAAAGATGATATTGAGTTGACTTTGTGAGGTGCAATACAAGATGTTATAATGCTTTTACCTGTTTACTTTTACCTGCCACCCGCTATTGCAATGGCGGCACACGGCAAAGGTGGAGATGCAATTTGTGTGTAAACATATATTGTCAATAAGTAATTATGTTTAAAATCATAAAATCACCTTATATATATATCCATTAACCCAATCCCGACGGGCCGGCGATAAGTGGAAACCCCCTATGCCGGGCCTCTGCAATATTGCAACGGGAACGTCAAACTGGTGTGTCGCCCCCGTCATTTGGCATTTAGCTGTGTCACACGGGTGTGACGCATTAAGAAATCAAGAGCCTCATCTATTTTTCTTAGAGCATATAGGATCAATGAGTTTACTGATAGAGAACTTAGCATCATTATGGAGTCTTTTAAAAATCTTGGTTACCCTAAGTTTTTCTTAGAACGTGCATTCATATGCATCCAAATTTTATTCTCAAACTAAAGTCACACGTAAGGACAGGTGCGATAGCTTACTAATTGCACCGTTTAATCAGTCACTTGATGACAAGCGGCAGTTATTTAAAAAAGTGGACATCGATATAGTGTTTACTTATCCTAACACATTGCGTAAATCTTTGGTTAAACATAATACGTCCAGCGCTACTCTTGGCAAGTCTTCAGGCATTTATGCTATTCCTTGCAATGAATGTCCGAAGTTCTACATAGGTAAAACGGGTAGAGAGCTGGAAAAAAGAATAAGTGAACAGAAACGCGATGTGAGGTACTCACATTGCATTTATGGGAATCAAATGCTTGTTTTATTCACATGCGTGATGCCGGTCATCAACTAAATTGGAATAACGTAAAATTAATTCACAAATCGTCTAATGCTTATGAAAGAAAAATGCTTGAATCTCTTTTGATTAATAAGATTCCCAACTTGGAGTGCTGGTCAGTGGGGGTTGGATGATCTTACTTCCTTTTTAGTGGGAAAGCTTTCCCTAAATTAATTGACTTTAACCATCTTTCAGTGACCTGATTCAGCTCTTTTTCCTGCTGTCATCCTTTCTGTATATATTCTTGTCAAAATTTACTTCTACTATTCATTTTTTGGATTGCTTACGCCTGATGAGGAACTTTCTTTTAAGAAGTTTAAAACGTTGCGAGTTTTTCCTTTCATTTTGTGGCAGTATTTTATTAATTCTGTTTTGTGCATGTTACTGTGTTTGTGTTTTTTGTGATTCTTAAGTTTGAATGTTCAAGAAATATACCTAAACCATTATTTTGTTGTGAATAGTTGATATATAGCACTTATACTGGGGGTGGGGGACTATTAATTAAATTGAATGCACATGCTTTTAGGCTGATGCTATGCTTGCTTGTGTGATGTCATGGCACAGTCCAAGCAATGGCTCTGTGAAGTAAATATGTTTCACCCAAGTAAACAACTCCCAAGCTCACAGATTATCAGCATTTTTTGCTGTTCCTATCATACTTACTTTTTGGCTGTGTTTGGCGATATTGTTCTTGGTTAGTAGACATCACAAGGAATCCATCAATACCAATTTTGAAAGGTTTTATGGTGCGAACCTGTTCTGGAAATTTACCCTTAAGATTAACTTTTTGTGCTGTTAGGATATAAGATTAATAATATTAATGTATCTCTTAAGCACTTTCCAGTATTAATCCATCTTAGATAGTCATGATTTAATAGAATCTGTCAGATTTAGAGTTTTTCATATGTGCATCAAATATGGATTTTGTTAAAAAAAGGCAAATATGTGTTTTTCCTGCAGTATATTTATCTTTTCACTAAAACTATACAATTATTTCAGAGTATTGTGTTCAGTAGGAAACAGACTGAAAGTATTAGTGCAGACAGTGATTCAGATGATTGTGATGTTGATAATGATTTACAAGACATTGTTAAAGGCCTTAAGATAGAAAAGGAATCTATACAAGCAAAAGTATTACATCTTAAAGATGGTAATAAAGGATTAGATAAAGATAAAAGAACACCACAGGCCCTAAAGAGAAACAAAGACTTTGATATGACAACAAAGCTCCAGGGCATCTTGGAGAAGATCAGTGCAGCACCTGAGCAGCGACCAAAAACAAGCCTTGCTAGTAGTGATTATGGATCTGGCAATGAAAGTGAGGATAGTGAAGTTTATGGCAATGTGGAGGAGGAGGAGGAGGAGGAGGAAGAAGAGGAGGAGGAAGAAGAGGAGGAGGAGGAGGAGGAGGAGGAGGAGGAAGAAGAGGAGGAAGTGGAAGAGGAAGAGGAAGAGGAAGAAGAGGCAGCAGAGGAAAATGAACAGGAGGAAGCGGATCTCTCATGTTCAAAGACCCAGTCAAGGATGAAAGAGCCAAAGAAAGAGGAAGGTGGAAGCCAAGTGGAGGAGATGGAGGAAGAAGAAAAACTAAATTACAGAAGTGAGATGTTCAAGCAAGCAACGCAGAGTTTTTACAAAAATCAGAATACAGTCTCATACCTGAAGAAGTACATTTATGGTGAAAGTAAGTTCTTGTTATAAATTTCCTTATTTTCTATTTGTATGAAATATTTTGTTGATGATAGAGTTATAAAATCCAATTAGCTGGGAAATATCTGCAAATTTTGTTCTTAGTATTTTTATTTTTTTCAGAATATCATCTTAAATTTTTGATTTTTGAAATTTTTGGTTGATGGAGAAAACTCCAGAGTGCTGAATGTATGGCAAACATCATGAGTGAATGAAATGGGGCTAGAATGTAAATCAGCTACTTCAGCTAGAAAATCTAGGCTAATTGTCAAGAATATGAAAATGGACAAAAAATTTAGTGGAAGTCTATTTTTATTGGAAACAATAATATGAAAATGCAAGCTTAAGAATAGATGGTCTTGAATTGTCTTTACCTGAGAAGTTTTAGATAAAGACTGATTCTAGATTGCCAGCTAAAAGTTAACCCATTTGCGCCGATTGATGTCCTATCACGTGGTCTGAAAATATCCCCAGACCCGAGTGACGTCTTGAGATGTCATGTATTTTCTCGCCGTCAGTTGTGACATATTGAAATTTCAACAATAGAATGCTAGATTGTTCTTAAATATAATTAATTTTCATAATTTCTTCGACTTAAGTTTAGGTGTTTGAATGTTATAAATGTGATATAACCTTAAAAAAATGTCACAGAAAACTACACAATATTGATGACTTCATGGTAATTTCTGTTTGTGATTGGTTGAATAAAAAGATCTGAATTAAAGAACTTTTGTAAAATCAAATGTGATTAGCCAAGAAATAAAATAAAATAGAAAATTACTAATGGAATACTATTTCCAATTTGTCGATTATCTGTGATATCACGTCACATCACCTCACGAGGTACATGTACATACTCGTATTTACATGTATGATTATTAATATTGTTCTTTTCATTGGGGGGGGGGGATGATTAGTATAAAACATTTTTTTTGATACCCCACTAAAAGATTGCTTCCAGTTTCCATTGGTATTATCACATTTAAGTGAAGAGTATAGGCAAAGTTCAATAAGATAACACTAGAAAAACATTGCTGTAATGTTTTTCAACTGAAATAACTCCTCTGAACATGGCAATATTTTTACATGCCTTTACATTGTAGATGCAATCATGCAAACCATATGGAAAGGGTGGGTGATAAACATTCTGTGAGGTTGATTTTGTTTACATTTACTGGTAATATGGAAATATGTGACCAGGACAAGGATTGGAAGGCATAAGTAGGTCTAGCCTAAACTAATGTTTTGTGATAAATTTAACCTGTTAATGATGGGTGACAAGATATCACAGTAAGTGGTTGCAGGGTCAGCCGCCAGGGACGATATATTTGGTCGTGGCTATCCTCCTGGTTGGTGCGCTGGGTGATCGGGCGTACAGTGCTCAGCTATGGCCAGTGCAGATGAGAATCCTGAGGCATTAGGCTTATGCGTTTGAAATATCCCGGCATTTCGACCATTTAGAGCCAAAAAACGGGTTAAGGGAAAATGTTTGTTGGGCCAGTCTGCGATTAGTTGAATTTAGTATAACCATTGACCAGTTTTTCATTTTACTTTTATAGAGGTATCAATTGGATAATTTATCTTTTTTTTTTTTTTCTTTCTTTTTTTAATTAATGATAGAATTGAGGAGAGGAAACAGTAAAGTGAATGCATAAAGTTATTACAATTTTGCTTATGTAATATGATATTGTAATATGGAAATTTGGCAATTTAAATAAATTTTACTTCAATGTTTTATTCTTGCAGTTAAGGAAGAAAAAAAAGTAGCAGAAGAAGAGGAGGACCACATAGGAGGACTCTTCCTTCGTGTCTCTAAACCAAAGAATGGGAGAAGCACAAGGTCCAGTCACACAAATATGGATGAATTAGATACTAGCAGATACATTCCTCCAATTCTTAGAAACTGGAGTTCAAGTGAGGTAATCACAGTGGGGTCATGAGAATAAATAGACTATACTTCAGAGATTTACATGGATGGTGTTTGATACCCTTTCCTTGATCTGTAAATGTCATCTGTGAGAATGGACCCCCCCCCAACCCTTCACTCCCAGATGCCCTTGTATCTATACTTGTCATTATATGTTGAAATTTCTAAACAGTAAAATATATCTTTATGCAGCTCCTGGCAAGCATCCGTGATTGTTTTATGACGGGTGAATGGAAGGATGACAAGAATGCAGAGACACTTTTGAAGCTTGATGATGAAGACGAGGACTTGTATGGTGACTTTGAGGATCTAGAAACTGGACAAAAGTTTACTGCATCATCAACAGATACAAAAGATGGGAAATCAGGAGAGGATGTAGATGAAAGTAGGTGAAGTTTGTTTTTGACATGTGATGCTGTAATGGCAGACCTTCTTGCCTTGATCTCGTGTGCTGAAGGGTTCTAGAAAGACATGTTTTTGACTGTAACATTTTTATTTCACATATCAATATAGAATATTTTAACCCAAAAATGTTAATGAACCATCCTATATATAGTGGATGGGTAAAGTTTGGGTCTGAGCTGCTTTAAATAAGCATATTGTATGGTTCCCCAAATAGAAGAGTTGGCAACTTCCTTCCAGGAAAGTAGATATTAACTCTTAGAGAAAATGCAAATCAAAATTTTCATCTTTAACCCATTGGTTGGGGTTTTCAAAATAAGTGTATACAGCCTTGTGGCGGTAATATCATATATGGCCCGGAGGTCCGTAGTGGTATTTATCTTACGCTTGCGCAGTGTGGGAAGCATCGCTCGAAGCAGTTTGACATTGGTTTTCCATTTTGTAGGAAAATGGAGAGGTATGAAAATATCCTTTTCTTCCAATATGTTAGACTCAGGTAGCAAGTCTATGTAATGAAATAATTCCTATTTTAGCTCTTTATGATATGATTATACCTATGAATCTATATAACATTGTTTTTCTTCTTCTTCTTCTTCTTCTTCTTCTTCTTCTTCTTCTTCTTCAGAAATGATAGAAATAGTTGGGTAATTGGTAATTGTTTCATTCTACCAATGTCATAGTGCATTCTACAAACTTTAGTGAGCTTCTTGTTCTTAGAATATCATGTGGGGAATAAAAAAGGGACTGAAACATATACATGTATTTGCATGTCAGCAAAAATAAACTATATATATATGCATATATATGTATAAGGTACATGAAAACCTTTTTATACCATTTGAGGCTCCATCTGACTGCTGAATAAGACAATGCCAGTTGGTCCCCAACATCTATGCCCTTCATTGTAGTCGATTATACTACTGGTTTTATTACCTTATTGCCCTTCTTCTGCTGTCTATGTATAGAATTTGATTACTGAATATTTTTGTTGCATACCTTGAATTTCAGATATCGTTCCTGAAGTAGAAAAGGAAAAAACAAAAAGAGAGAAACTCTTAGAAAAAAAGAGACGTCTCAAGGAGATGTTTGATTCTGAATATGATGGCAAAGGGGAAGGGGATCACTTTGACACCCTCAAAGCAGAGATGAGTCAGCAAGCTCAGGTAATTTTTTCTCTCAGTAAAATCATTACCAGAAAGTGTTAATGACAGTATTGGTTCATAAATTTATCTAGATGTAACATTTTTTATTTACATTAGTAGATAGATATAAATATAGTTTTCTTTTTTATCTATCCAGAGTTAATTGATTAATTTAAGATAGCTCATATGAACAAAAACAATTTTACTGACACATCTACACTCAGTTTCTCGTTAAAAAAATTGATGGTCATTTTTTTGTGTAATGTTGCATTATTGATTCTATTGCTGTGGTACAATATTTAATTTTTAAAATTTACACATCTGCAGTTGAATCGTAATGAGTTTGAGGGACTTGATGAGGAAACTAGAGTCCAGTACGAAGGTTTTAGAGCTGGCATGTACGTACGCTTAGAGTTCACAAAGATCCCATGTGAATTTATCACCAACTTTGATAGCAGCTATCCTGTGATTGTGGGAGGATTATTGGAAAATGAAAGCAACATGGGTTTTGTGAGAGTAAGTGCACAAATGTGTATGTTATTACTGAATATAAATGGTTTATAACTTTATTATTTTTATGGTTTATTACTGCTATTACCAATTAGTTTGTTCATTTAATAGGTCCGCATCAAGGTTCATCGATGGTATCCCAGAATTCTTAAAAATAGGGATCCCTTGATACTATCCCTTGGATGGAGACGGTTCCAGACCCTTATGTACTATGCTAAGAGAGAAGATAATTTTGTTATGCGCTCTCTGAAGTATGCACGGAAGTATCTCCATGTTGAAGCCATGTTCTGGGGTCCTGTAACTACAATTGGTACAGGCTTTGTTGCCCTACAAAATATTACTGACCGATTGGTAGGAGAAACTTTTGTCATTAACTTATTTGAGTTTTTATATGTTAAATGGTACTTAACCTTAAGATATTCCTTTAATATTGCTATGTTTACAAGCTTAATAGATATGGTATGTTTTGTATTCAACAGTCTGAATTTCGTATTGCTGCCAATGGAGTAGTACTGGAGACTGATCAGAGCTGTAAGATAGTGAAGAAGTTAAGACTTTTAGGAACGCCTGAGAAAATTATTCAAAAAACTGCATTTGTCAAGGTGACCGGCATTTTTTTTTTATATACTCTATGAATTGGAAAATATTATTTACCATATTACTCTGAATTTTTACTCTTGTTCAAAATGATTCCTTTACTCTGGCAGGATATGTTTCACACAGAAACTGAAATAGCCAAGTTTGTGGGTGGAAAAATACAAACCCAGTCAGGTATTCGTGGAATTCTCAAGAAAGCTCATGGCCATAAGGGAGTTTTTAGAGCAACCTTTGAAGATGTTATTAAAATGAGTGGTAAGGCAGTGGTATTTGATTTTTTTTTACTGTTTTGATAAATGTTTATATATATTTTAAAGAACAAGAGATCTTGCTTCTCTGTTTAGTCTGTCAGCTGTCTATCTGTGTAATTTTTACAATAGATTTTTTTTTTTCCATTTCACAGATGTAATTATTTTGAAGACTTGGGTTCCAGTGGTCTTGACGCAATATTGCTCAGCCATGCGGACACTTCTTCTTTCTCCGAAGGAAAAAGCAGAATGGCAAGGAATGAGGACTGTTGCACAAATTAAGAAGGCAAAGGGTATCAAGAATGAGGTTAATCCAGACCATCTGTACACAGTGAGTTTTCATTAGTTAATACCTGCCTTTCCTATTTTTCCAATCATTTACTGTGATAGGAAGAAGAAAAGCTGTTTCATACCATTTCTTTTGAATGTTTCTTTTGATGCATCTGATAGTGTTTGTGTATTATTTGTAGATGGCACATTTTATACAGGTTTAAAGTGTTATAGAAATTACAATTGTTCCATTGGATTACAAATTTTTGTACAATATATTATCAGTAAAAGGTTTATTTAATTATTACCAATAAGCAAAATTCATGAAACTAAGGCCCATTAACCCTTCCCAGACTGGCCACATCTTAAGTTGTTCAGTGTGGGCTGAGCATCTTAAGATGTGTGTGTTTTCTGTTATTTTCTGGACATATATATAATATATGAGCCTATATTTGATGTATTACCAAAGTGATTCATACTAGTAATCATATCAAAGTAATAAATAAGTTGCTTTAAATATATTATAAAAGTGATCTGACCTTGAGAAAACCTCTGTCACAGAAAGATTAAGGTTAAGATAACAGAAGTAAGGTTTAACATCCTTAATATCCTTAATTCTTTTCAACAGCCGATCACCCAACGCAGAGATTATGTTCCACTTCCACTTAAGGTTCCAAGAGCATTACAGAAGGATTTACCATATAATATGAAGCCTAAAGTTACACCAAAATCCAAAAAGGCTGAGCGTGTTGTTGTAGTGAAAGATCCACATGAAGTTGAGGTTAGTACCCATATTACTTTACTCTAAAATATTTTCATCAATCCCTATTCATTGTTGATTTACATAATCAAGTTCTTCATCATAAAGTGGGCTATAGTTTTTAATTAACTTTCATGAGTATTATAAGATAGAAAAAGTAGGGTACAGGTTGAATAATCTACAATTTTTTTTTTTTTTTTATCAGATGGACAATTTCATGAAGAGGTTGAAGGTTATGATGGAAGACAAATTACTGAAAGAGAAGAAAGATACGTTTCTACGTAAACAGAAGTTCTTGAAAGAAAATGCAGAAAAGGACCTTAGGCGTAAAATGCG